>JAQIXJ010002335.1:0-16236 GCA_034700185.1 Phthiracarus laevigatus | reverse complement strand
AAAATTGTTACGATATTAAATTATAAAAGTTACATAAAATTCTTTTAATACATTGTTTTTATTTCATTTTTCGTTACAGAAAAAAAACAGAAACATGGGATTTCGCAGGAATCCCCCATCGCGTTGGTTTCTAAATCAATCCCATTCCCTTTCATTCCACAAGGTTTTGCTTTATTCCCACTCACTCCCGCTTCCCACGGGACACGATTTCCACATCGATAATCAAGATTCAAGTTAGACATTTCAGACATTTGACAATATAATTAAAAATTTTAATAAGTAAAATAAGGATTGATCGGGCTTTGGATAATTAAATTTATCGATCTTTGTCGAGTTCGTGCTCTGGTCTAAAAATTTTAAAGATTACACAGTCTAATATGCAGTAACTGTTATAAAATTTAACAAAAGAGCTTTGCACAGCTCAGCTCAGTATAAATTTCTAACTCCTCGGTTACATCCAATACCCTTCTTACGAGTTCGGGTTAAATGTACAGTATTTATAAGAAAGTTTTAACAAAGCAAATATTAACTTCAAAAATCAAATGTGAAGCTTCTCTAACGCTTATGTCACGGCAAAATGTAACTTTTAAAGCGTGTCTTAAATATTGGAGTTCAGTAAAAAAAATTGCGCACGAAAAAACAATAGCTTATAACTATAATTTATAAATGATTCATACATCAAAGAAACGCAATTCAAAGTTTTATCGCAATTGGTTTATAATGTATAATATAAAAGTCAATAAATTGACGAAACATGCTTCACTATAAATATTTGTATTTTATTTTAAAATCTAATCATTATTATAAAATTTAAATCATATAAGTTTTTTTTCTTTTTCACTTCTCCAACAATACTAAAACAATACTAAACTATTTTTACTGACGTTACCTCACAGTACCTAATAAAGTTTTTAAACAGTAAAGAACATTGTTGTGTATCGCAGCAAATTAATTTTATTTTAGTGTGATTTTCAACAATAACACATACATAAATTTAACGGTCTATAAAGGGTTAATAAAATGCAGTTTTACATATTTAATTATAACAATTTATTATATAAATCAAGTTTTTTCACAACAATATTGGGAGTTTTATAAGGACACTCTTATATGCTAATGATATACTATAAAAATTACAATAATCAAGATATTAAACTATTGTTTAAAGAAAATTTATAATTAGTGACAATATTTAGAAATTAATTACTAACACAGAACAAAACCACTAAATTTAATAGAAGAGAATGTCAAGCAGAAGAGAATACGAAACAGAGGAAAGATTGCGAAGACTTAGATTTGGGAATGAGCGCAGTGGTGTACCAGCTTTCGGAACTGGTCAACAACAGCACCATCAACAACAGTCATACAGTCAAACGGGATATAATGCAGCGATGCCATCATATTCTGGGCAACACAATCAACATCGGCGACAATCGTTGCCTTCATATTCTGGTCAATACACTCAATATCAGCAGCAATCGTTGCCATCATATTCTGGTCAACACAATCAACATCGACGACAATCGTTGCCTTCATATACTGGTCAATACAATCAATACCAGCAGCAATCGTTGCCATCATTTTCCGGTCAACACAATCAACATCGACGACAAACGTCGCCTTCATATTCTGGTCAATACAATCAACATCGGGGGCAATCGTTGCCATCATATTCTGGCAATTATCAACAAGAAGCGCCACAATCCCGAATGCCTCCTGGTTGGAAACCAATGGGGCTTCCAGGTTGCAAAGATGCACCACATTATAGGCATATTAGACAGCGTCAATTGCAAACAGTGAAGCCAAATACCGAAATTACTTGGCCTGAACATCCGAAAAAGGAGCGAACAGCGCAAAGACAGCAAGTTTGGGGAGAAGGAGTGGATGAGGATGATGATGATTGGACGAAAGGATTGTAATCAAAATTAAAATGTTTAAACAGAAATTAAGTTAATTTGTCAAAAATCTATTCGAGTGATTCAGAATATTTATCAATAATTAGTTTTAATAATTTAAAAATTATCAAATCAATAAAAGTTTTTATTAAATTATAAATTAATTTATTAGTACGTAAGCGAAAAGTTTTCATTTAGGAAAACATTGTCGCGGAACTATTTTAACTCTTAGCGGGCATTTGGGTCTTAATACCATTTCGCCGGCATATATTATTTTATCTCTTTTATCCAAAGATATCACATTGTAATTAAGAAAAAATTTCGAAAGCATCACCTTTTCCTCCATAATAGCAAATTTCTGACCGATACAGTTACGCGAACCGGCAGAAAATGGGGTATAAGAGAATGCATTGCGATTCTGCACATTTTCGGACAAAAATCTGTTGGGATCGAACTTTAGTGGTTCGTTAAATTGTGTGGAATGTAAACGAAAAATAAGAACAAAAACGGAGCTACCCTTAGGTATGAGGTAATCTCCGAATTGTATCTCTTCCGTGATGTGTCGACCAATGATTGGCACAGACGGAAACAATCGCAATGACTCTTTGATGACGCACTCTAAATAAATCATACTTTTCAGGTGTTCAGGCGTTATGTTTCTATTTATATCGTCTCCGAATATAGAGTCGAGTTCCTCTTGAATTTTAATTTGAACGCTAGGAAGAAGACCGAGAATATATAGAGCCCAAGAAACAGCAAGTGCTGTAGTGTCGTGACCTTCAAACATAAAAGTGTCAACTTCTTCCCGGATCTGTTCTAATGATATTGAATTTTTTTCAATGTGATAATCTAAAAGTAGGTCTAAAAATGCTAAACGTTTTTTCTGCTTGTTTGACATATAAACGAAGTCATTTGTCTTGTCTGTCAATTCCTTAATATTTTCCTGTTTACTCGAATCCTTGTTTTCCTTACTTGACAGTAATATTGATTTTCTTTCCTTAATAACTTTTCTCGTCACTCCATGCAAAATATTCATATTGTGGCGAAACATTTTCCCGGATTGTGTGGAGTAGAAAATAAAATCGGGCCAAAGCCATGGCTGATACACTCTTTCAGAGTACAATTCACCCACAATATGAATCGATTTCACATACTGTTGTTGTGGATCGAGTTGAGCGCCGATCGATATACCCATTGCTGTCTCTAAAATATTTTTAAAAGTTTAAGCAAGTGATTACCAGAGAAAAAGATTTTCTAACCGCAAATAATATCCAGAGCACATCGAGTTATAAATTCAGTTATATTTACAAATTCTTTATTTGTTTCATGTTCTAATATATTGATTAGTATGTTTGATTGTTCATTAATTATAGGCAAAAAGTCTTCAAGTATTTTGAAATGGAAAGCAGGTGTCAACAATTTTCGTCTACCTTTCCAAATCGAAGCTTTACTTGTAAGCAATCCTTGTCCCAACCAATCATAGAGAAAGTCGTATTCTTCCGATTTGGTTAAATTCACGCTATTTGATAACATTTGCTAAAATAAACAAAAAATTAAACCACTTTCTAAAATAAGATGATGGGATATAGTCTTATAAGTAGGGATGCGAATATAGTTAATAAACTATTCTTAAATATCATACAGAAACATAATGATAACTAATATATAGTTGTTATATAAATTAAATAATTCAAAAAAAGTTATTTTTAATTAACTATTCTAACTATTTTATTTTATTTCTAACTAATTCATTTATTTTTAAATTGGACAAATTGGCGATAAATTGGGAAAAATTTTCGCTTAGATCCGATAAGTTTTGGTAGGGGTTATATTTTGGGGGTTTCATTTAATAAATAGTTTAAAAAATTTTTCGAAAAAGTTTTAGGCCCAAAATATTACCATTTAAATCCATTTAGTTTTTGCATGACATGTAGTTTTTGAAAATTTCTGAAGTAAAATCAATAGATTTTTTCTAACTATTTGACCGATTATTTCTAACTAATAATTAACTAATAAACTTTTTTCTTATATTTCACATCCTTACTTATAAGAAGTAATTTTCATACTTAAAAATTAAAAGAATATTTTTTGTCTCAATTATAAATAATCAAAATACCTCGACATATTTATCCTTAAAAATGCAAACCATATTTTTCAATCCCAGACGAAACTTAAAAATGCCTTGCTTCTCATATAATACCGATAACCCATTTATTCCACTATAAAATGCTGTGATTATTTTTGAAAAATTATTATTGTAATTTGTTGTAAAATAAATTTAATGTAAACTAAAAATACTTACATTGAGTTAATGGCACACCGTTTCTACGAAAAATATCCAGATTGCCTAATAACGGATAACGCGCTGGTGGTCCTGGAATTTTTGCTAGAAGTCGTTGCTCTTTTAGATTTTTATAACGAAAAATTAAATATATAATCAACGATATAATTGACACAATATACAAATAATATAAATCAAAGATTAAAAGCATGGCAAGTAATTTTTTTTATTTTCTTATAAAAGTAAATAAAAACAAATATTTTTCGATTTATCTTGTTTTAGCTAAGGCGCTAAAAAATGTTTTAAAGATATACGTAAAATGTGACAATTTGAAGCTACTAACTGATATAAGCGTTAGTTGATAAGAACTTATATATGATTTTATCGTACTGAGTACGTATCTGTGAATGTATTTGTTAAAATAATATTTAAAAACCTTGAAAATATGTTTACCGATGTAATTGATGATACGGTAATAGTATATGTTTAATAATAAGTAAATCGTATTGAAATAATAAAATTTTTAAACTGGTTTTTCATGATAATTTTAAAGTATAATCAGGAAAAGCTAGAAAGCAATAAAGAAATTTATTATTTATTAAAGTATTATAAAATTTATTAATATAATTTGGATGTTTATTGGTATAAGTTTAGACATTTGATTATTTTGATAATTGGCTTAAAAATTAATTCCTCAGATATTCGCAATAAATAAAATGAGCATTAATATCTCACTTTAAAATGTGAGAAAATGGATTAAGGATGTTTCCAAAAGCTTGTATAGCAGTAGTAAGTCTTTCAGAATGGTTTGACAGAGAAATTGTTTGTCAACAAAACGTTTATGAGTGTGATAACTAGGGCTGTGAAAAATCGGTTTTAACCGATAAAGTTTTGTAGGTTTAAACTTCGGTTAAAGTAGTTTTATGCTTTGTTCAAGTTAAAATAATTAATTTAAAAGACAATTTTTTTAACCGAAAAAACCGAATTTTGAAGTCACTGACCGAAATAACCGAAAATGATCTTTGCTAACCGATTTTCTTAAAACATGTTTTAAATTTGGTTTTTTGAATTGTTTACGTGTGTTTTAAAATTTGGCTGAATTATTTCATTGATGAACAACTAAAATCAAAAAAATATTATTCAATAAATTGTGGAATTCAAGAGGTAAAAATCCAGATTTAGAATTATTTGCATCAGATTCAAACTCATTCAATCTATAATTTTTAACGCTCTACGTTCCATTAGTGCCTCTCGATGTTGAGCGTTTATTTTCTGTTTAATAACGTTTTTGAAGTGAAAATAGACTTAATTTTACTAATGAAAGCAACAAAATGAGTAACATTAAAAAATAATTCATTTATACAAAATTTGAGTCGACCGAAATTGGACCTAAATTCTAACCGATAACCAACCGAAATTTACCATTTTTCTGACCGAAATTTCACAGCCCTAATAATTATTTTCTATAACAGATGCACTTGTATAAACATCAATTTAGTATACCGTATTCTATTATCGGTTAAACATCAAATATATGACAATATGCTAAAACACTTTTTAGGTTTGATTGCTATAATAGGTGCTGGTTTTAATTTCACCATAGCGGGTGTGACAACGGATGGGTACGTAAACCCATTCGATATCAATGAATTTTATAGGAACATCTCAGGAATACTATGCGAAAGCGTAATCACTGACGAACAGATTGCTTCCTTCAAATCAAATTGCCGCCAATATGATAATGAAGAAGTCAGTTATATTACTAATAATAAAAAAAGCAATTCGATAATTGAGTAATCTTTGTCATAGGGTTATTGGCCAGTAATTAAATGCTCGGGAAAAAAGTCTCTAACAGATCGTGAAAAGTTAACAGCGTTTTGCAACGAAACATTGTTGACGTGTGCTATTGATTTTGTAGGCAAAATGACCACACCATCCGGTTTTACTACTCCTTCTAATATGAACGCAATGGTTAAAAGTGAACGACAGGAAATTATTGTAAGGAATAGCCGTTTTGTTAACTAAACTCTAAAACTATTATATTTGAGTTTGAAAAGTATTGAAATTTATTATCACTTTATATTATATTCATTAATTTCAGGATTGTTTGAAGAAAAGCCTCGGGAAAAAATCTTAATAGATTTGATGGAAAATCGATTTTGCCAGTATATTACATGTCATAAAAGTATTAAATAATTTACTTTTTTTGATAACAAATTTATAAAAATAAATTACAAAAATTTTATGTATAGCTCAATAAACTTTATGCAAAAGTATTGCGTTAACGTAAGTAGCGTATGGTTTCATTTTACGAGTTAGTTTTATTATCTTGCAAAATATGCTAATAATCGTCAACTTTAAAGTCAATGCCAAGTTTATAAATATTCATTTTTTATTAATGATTGCAGAAAGCTCATTTTTTCTGAGCCTGAGCTTGAACATGCAAAGCTTAATCTCAAATCTGGAAAAAATTAAGCTGAGCTTCAAAAATAAAATGTTACCCTGAGCTTGAGCTTACTAATTTATAAATGGGATTGAGCTTTGCTGTGACCTTATATTTTACAAAAAAAATTAGAATTCACAATTAATAAGAGGTATATCTTTACATATTCAATCTTTTAGTCATAACTTCTAGTTAAATATCGCTTACTTTATTTCAAAAGCTTGTAATTAAGATTAATTTTATTATTATTTTTTCTAAAGCAAAATTATTTTATTGATGTATACAATGCTTATATAAAATTTGAAACATTTTATGGGAAAAGTTCAACACAAGCTCAATAAGCTCGTTGAGTTAAGCTTGAGCTTACAAATTTAAGCTCAATAGATGTTGAGCTTCGAGCTTTAGAATTACACTAAAATTTTTATTTGAGCTTTATCTTGAGCTTGAGCTGGCTTAAGCTTGCTTATCTGAGCTTGAGCTTTCTGCCATCATTAATTTTTATTATACTTCAGTTATTGAAATAATTTAGCGATAGATGTCTCTCTATTAGTAACAACATCGACAATGAGCTATAATAGCTTTTTTACGCTATAGTCTTCATTGAACACTCTGATTTCTGCATTAATTTAAAAAGTTGGTATAGAAGGCTGATATCCTTCAAATTAAAATAAAATCACAGAATTCATTAAATCACTCTTAATATCTTTATATTTAAAATATAATTATGGAATTAAAATTTTTTCAATAGAATTATTTAAAATAGCAAATAATCTAAATTGACTTCTATTCAAAATAATTTACTATTTTTACTAATGATTTGATTTAAAACCCAAGTAAATAAAATAATAGTAAAACTTCTAATGCACTATTTAATTGATAAAGGTTTTTCTAAAAAATTCTTATTTAATCGTTACCCAAATAACAAATAAGCTTTAATAAAGAATAAGTGAAATACGAAGAAATTGACACAAAAAATAGTAAAAATTTAGATCATTAAAATTATAAATATAATTTTACAAAAACCTTAAAAACTATAAACAATATAAATGTTTAATAAATTGATGTGAACAATACTGAAACGCACTTTATTAACGCATTAACACCAAAACAATGTTTAAAATATCGCCATAAAGATTACTATGCGCGTCCGGTTTGCTTATTGAAACAATTCTAACCAAAACAAACCAAAATATGATTGAATTAACAAACGAAAAACACTTAAACAATAATCAAACATACGTAAAGCGTAGTTAACTTTTTAATCTCGTCTCTAATCATGGCGTTATCCACTTTCATTTCGGCGGCGCTTACGTTCAGCTTAATATTCTGATCGACGCACTGCAATATATTCGAATCACACCAACCATTAATTCGCTCTCTGTCCGTAAGAGACTCTTTTTTATAGCATTTTCGCAGTATGGGATCGATCTGCGAACCGAAATTAATAAAACGTAATGGAGTTCGCAGTTAAATTTATGTGCAATTAATTTCGTTTACCCTATCCTTATTGTATTCGCAGTTCGCTATTACTTTGCCGCTTTGTTCGTCAGTTAATTGTGCGCCGCACACCATTTTAATCCAGTCGTTGTATAGCTTTATATACTGATTTTTGAGCTGATCATCGATTGCCATCGATAGGACCATTGGGAAAATAACTAGTATTAGGAATACTAATTTCATTGTTTCCGATTTGTAGATTTTTTATTGACAAATTTTAATGCAAAAATTATTTTAATGCAATAATCTTTTTCGAGATTATTAAAAAAAATGTTGGCCTAATTTCTCGAGCTTTATATCTGCGAGTAACAATAGGAAAGTAACAATAAAAAATACAGTAAATATATTCACGCTTTCAACTTGTATTTGAATTCATAAGCTTTTGTTCGCGCAAACAGTTACAGATGCCAATGAAATGTCACTGTTAACTACGAAACGGATGTTTGTGTGATACTTTAACTAAGTTTGACTCCGCGAGAGATATTGCGTGCTAAACTTAATTTAGCTGTTTTTGATAGAAATAAAATTTATGACATTTTTTCGCAATCAATTATTAAGAAAATAATTTGTAGTAAAATTCGATTGATACAAATTGGACATTTCTTAAAAGTTGTTTAATTATTTAATATTTAAATGATTTTTAGTAAGCGATCCCAATTAAAATAAATACCAAAGAAATCGCAATAAATAAATGGAAAAACAAACAAACAAACAAAATAATAATTATACGTATATCCAAAACCTTAACGCAATAAATTTTTTTCCACAAGATCCTGTTTCGATACTTAAATAATAACTTTCAGATAAATCACCCGAACGAAAATAAAAAAGAGGATAAAAAGAAAATAATTTTATGCTTCACTTTATCTTAAGAACCAAACGAGAAACGGTCATAACATATGCTCGATTCGTGCGTTAACTTTCAATCTCTACGATACTCACAAATCATTGTTCCCCCGCCAACACACACACATACGCACGCACACTGAATTTCGAGTCTCTATAATTATTGACGCTAGTTATAAACAAATCAGAAGTAAATTATAAGACGATGATCAGAAATTCGTTTTTTTCAATGAAAAACAGGTATCGCACCACACATAGGTTAGGCCTGTGTTTAACGAAAATGTTGGCATATGTTCTTTATTGGCCCATAAAGTTCTCCCCTCGTAAGCGTGCGGAGTATTGGGTGTAAAAGGTCACGATCTCGATGTGCAATAATAAAGCTAACGGACAATCGCGAGCAAATCGTGACCAGACATTAGATGAAGGAGTTTTCTCTTCTTTTCTCCTCTATTTTTTGAATGATTAAAAATATTTTTACGTTTTTAATTTTTGTTGTTTTCGTATTTTAGTTCTTAGTTCTCTCTGTTAAGGCAAAATAAGCCTTTTTATTTTCAATAAGCTTTGAAATTCATATTTTCGTTAGTTTTTCATTTATATCTTTTTTTATAATAAATTATTTTTAATTTTACTTCTACTGATTTATGCCAAAATATTTCAAACAAAAGGAGTTTGTTCTCTATTGCAAAATTGAAAACTTACAACTTGTATTTTTACCAATTCACACAAATTCAAACTATGCCGCATTAACAAAACTCATTATTTAACCGACTTTCAACAGCTCATATATTAATAAATTAACGTAAAATCTTGGGTTTATAGACAATGCTCACCAATTATTGCTTTCCACTTTAGGGGTTATTAATTATATTTTACGATTTATCGCATTTTTCTTAATAATTTAATAAGAAACAGAATTAATCAGTCACCATAATAATTAAAAGCTAAGATTAAAGAATAAGATAGAAAAATAATATTTTTTATTGTTGTCATATGAAACATAGAACTGTTTAATAAAATTTTACAAATGTTTTCCACATAATTATCTCAGCCCTATCATTCGAAATTATTTGTAAGTTATTTTCGACAGCCTCCTTGTAATTTATTAGCTCAATTGAAGCTATTTATTATCACCTAATTGTTCTGATTGACAATTGAATTCAATGGAGTCATATACAGAATAATCAATTTCTGCCGAAGTATCAATAATTGTTTGATTGTGTGCTTCTGTTTGCCTTTCATATTTAACGTAATATTAACTATGAGTTTATTTAATCAGGTGATCCCAATTATTTAAATAGGTCATCGTGTCTGATACTTTTTTTGTAATATATAAAAAATATGAAATTTTTAAAAAATATCATATTAGATTTTTCAATTATCGTTTTTATTTACCACGTTAATTACAAGTATAAGGTCAATGCGATTAACTATACAGTAGATTATGAATTAATTAGTGTGGTTAACATTTTAATTATGGCTTATTAGCTAATATTTACAGTTAAATTTAATCTATAAGTATTATTTTAGTAGATTATTATTGATTATTTGAAATCTGACGTTAAATCTGATTAAAAAGTTAAGAAAAAAATTGAAATAATATTAGGAGTCATTCATTATAAATTGTTATCTTCAGTTTATTAAATAAAATAAACTTAATTTCAATTTATTGCTGTCTTTTAATAACTACTATGAAGGACCACACAAACACACCCACACATCGTCGTATACAATACGTTAACACATATATACGTCATTCGCTTCTTTTTTGGGAATTTTTATTAAAATAATGTTCGTTTAATTAAAGGAAAAATGGGGTTTTATTTAAATTCCCTTATAGCAATTTTTGTATCGTATTCTAGCAAAGTTTTCATTTTGTCAAAAGTTTTAAAATGTCAATAATTTTAAATAGTACCCAACAAGTAATATCTAATAAATTAATTATAAGAATAGATTACCTATAGTTAAAAATTTCGAACTTGTAATGCATTTTAGTTTAGTAACGAAAAATATAAAAATTAGAAGGAGTTATAGCAGCGTTGGGTTTAAAGCGATATATTTTGTAACTGAGTGCGCATTGTTTTATATTTAATTAGGGCACGAAAATTTCGGCCGGTTATCGGTTAGACTTTAGGTCCTATTTCGGTTAATGTTTCGGTCGACTCAAGTTATAATCGGTTGATTCCTAAGACTTTCAGTGGCTATTGTTACTAATAGAAACGGTAAGGGATGTTATATTGAAGGCGCATATATCTAAAAGCACTGTTAATGCTAGTGATGTCCCAATAAATAGTAAAATGAATAATGAGCATAACTCCGAGGCCACTTTCACATACTTACGATTTCATAGACCGAGCTGTTTGCTCTCTCGCTTGATTTAAGTTTCGTCTGCAAAACATTTTCAAGAAAGGGTTGTGGACGTGTATAACTTAAATCATTGACCATTCCGTATTCTGAGGATACGCGATTATTTGTGTCTGTATGTTTACGCCAACTACTACATCGATGATCACAAGTTAAAAACTGATTCGAATTCATGCAAAAATACTTTTTAAATTATTATTTATCTAAAAAACTTTATTTTTACTTGTTTTTGTCAAACAATAATAAGAGCATAGATCTAATATTTTATTAATTTGTTTTCTATTTAGTACATCGATATCTAAATTACACTTAAACATCTAATTATATCAGATTATTAACTACAAGGACAACTCGTTTTTACTATAGCACAAAGAAGATTATAAGGAAAAAAAATGTTAAATGTTAACATTTAAAAAATGAATTTTCCCAAAACCTATAATACGAAAAAACCTGCTAAATAGTGTGATTCACGTACCACTAACTCCGAGAAAAGTGTATTAACATAACATTTACTTTGGAGGAAAAACTTATCCGTGTGTTTGCGTGTCGGTGTGAACACTGATAATAAACAAAAATTTATTCGCACTTTTATTTTAGAAATTGTGCGTTAGAAACGAATTCAATTGTTAGAAGCGTTAATTTACCTCTATTTGAAATTAGGTGAAAAAAGTTTTCTCTCAGTTAATTTCCTTAAAAGTTTTAATCATTTCTGGCATTCTATTGTGCGCCACGATTTCATTTTGCTTCGAAATAAAAGTTAATACTTTTTATTTAAGTTCTTATTTATTCATTTCATTTCGATGCATTTGAATTTCGGTGAAATCAATTCAAAGTTAGGAGGAGTTGTGCCAATCGATAGCAACAAATATGCGGTGCTTTTAGCTTACGCTAAATGCGATCCAGAGTTTGAAATAAATAATGGTGATTATAATAAAAATACCGTTAACGGTAATCCAGTGGGTGAATGTGTCGAAACCTTTATTGAAATCAATAATACGAGCGATATTTATAATAATAATAATAATAATAGCATAATAATAAATGGTGCCGAAAAAAGTTTAGCTCATAATGTGAATAGCAATGAAAATACGGAACTTTTTGCAGTGCAAGTTTGTAATGCAAAATTTTTGTATCACACATTCTCGTTGATTACTTTAAGAAGAAGTAAGGTACATGTATTAGAAAATTGTTCGATAAATGTTCCCGAAGGTAATATTTATGCACTTTTGGGATCGAGTGGATGCGGCAAAACCACGCTTTTAAAGTGCATTTTGGGTCGACTTAAGCTGAGATATGGTTCTGTGCGAGTGTTTGGATTTCAACCAAATACTATCGAGTGCGGTATTCCTGGTAATTGCGTTTTTTATTATGAATTAAATTTTTTTAGACCAGAAACCCAACATAATTCTGTAATAAAACTTTTTCCCACTACTCTATTTTTAACTTCGATGTAATCGCCTCATTTTACAAAAAAAAAAATAATTTAATTCCCTATTTAATTGGAAAACTGTTATGCTAAGAATGTAAGAAATATCTTATTCATATTAGGACATAGTTAGAACTAATAGAATAAATAATGTAAACGAATCATACCAGAATAAGCATTTTGAGACACACTTAATGTTCCTAATAATCTTGATTTTTAATAACTACTCCTGAAAATCTAATAATAATCCTGATTTTATTTTCTAAATAAGGCATTAGATATGCGATTTAAAACACTTTTTTACCTCCAGTATGATTCAAAAGGAAAAATCTTTCTCGAATTGTAAAGTTATGCTCGAATCTAAAAGATTTAAATTGTTTGATTCAATTTATGAGAAATAATTCGTGATAAACACACAAACAAACAAAATAAACTGGTAGATTGATAAACAATAACAACACATCCATATAGAGACCATTTTTCTAATTGTTTTAAAAATCTATTCTAAATAATTAGGTACTCGTGTAGGATATATGCCACAGGATTTGTCATTATTTGAAGAGATAACTATCGGCGAAACTCTTAGATATTTCGGGCGATTAAATAACATGCCGAATGTGGAAATTTCAAACAGAATCGATTTTATTTTAAATCTTCTACATTTACCACCAAAACATAGACTAATAGCCGAATTAAGTGGCGGTCAACAACGAAGAGTGTCACTATCGGTAGCACTACTACATCAGCCACCACTGCTAATACTAGACGAACCCACTGTTGGCGTCGATCCGATGCTGCGAAAACAAATTTGGGATTATTTAACGTTTTTGTGCGAAACCCAAAAAACTACTGTAAGTTTCGATTTAAATTAAAGATATGTGTTTAAAAATTTTTTCCCCAATCCAAAGATTATAATAACCACCCATTATATTGAAGAAGCACGTAAAGCGGGAACAGTTGGGCTAATGCGTGGCGGAAAACTTTTAGCCGAAGACAATCCAGAATCGTTAATAGAGAGATATGAGGGTTGCGAAACTCTTGAAGACGTGTTTTTATTGCTGTGCCAATTCAATGACAAAGAAAAGAAAGCAAAAGAAGGCGAAAAAGAAAGCTTGGAAATTAAAACCATTTCCGGTTATAGTTATGATAAAAAGTCGCGAAGCAATCGAGCAAAATATCAACCAAACAATTATAGCTATTATTTTAGTTTTATTAGAGTGTGGGCAATGTTTTGCAAGACTTGGGCGAAAATTAAAGGACATCGTGCGCTGTTTATAATGTATTTTTTACCATCATTTCAGTTATCACTATTTTTTGCTTCCATTGGCAAACCACCACTAAATCTTCCCGTCTCTGTGTATAATCCGGAAAATCCGCCACAGATTACTCAACAACTTTTGGCCTCATTTGATAGTAATATGATGATTCAGCAATCGTTTAATTCAGTAAACGAATCAACTAAGGCTGTGATTGACGGAAAATCATACGCCGCTATTTATTTTTACCGCAACTTTTCCAAATGTCTACGAAATCGGGTGAAATACGGTCCAGATGTGAGCCCGAAATCGATTAATTGCAGTTCAGTCATAATTAGACCGGATATGTCTAATCCGATCATTGGTCTCTATTTGATGCGTTCGATCCTCGAAAGCTACGAAAGTTTTATAAAATCCTATTTAGATATCGAGGGCTACAATCCGGCCACTGTTTCGCGGCCAATCGAAATCGTCGAAAAAGTTTATGGCACCGATGAACCATCCGTGCAAGACTTTATGGCACCAGGAGTGGTAAAAATTAAGCGAATGTTTTATAATCAAATCGATTCGTAATCTATTATTTAACAGGTGATGTCGTTAATATTTTTGGCACCATTTGCTTTAACGGGATTCACGATGATTAAGGAGCACAAGCAAGGACTTCTTGAGCGAAGCATTGTTGCAGGCGTTAGACCCATAGAGGTTATATTGTCTCACTTGATTCTGCAGACACTTATACTAGTAATAGAAGTTTCGATAATGCTGTTTACAGCTTTTTACATTTGGGAGGTTAAAAATAAAGGCTCGCTATGGGAAGCGTCGGCTATTGTTTACCTTCAGGGCGTTTCCGGCATTGTTTACGGGCTATTAGTGTCCACGATATTTCCGGACGAAGCCACAGCGTTGATGGTGGGAATGGGTTTAATATTTCCCACGTGGTTCACGTGCGGCGTTTTTTGGCCAATCGAAGCGATGTCGCCGGCCATGAAATACATAAGCTATTATTTAACGTTGACGTTGCCAACGGAGAGCTTGAGATATATTCTGTTTCGTGGTTGGAATGTCACTTACTTTCCGGTTTTGGCAGGATTTATAGTCAATTTTGCTTATATCGTGGTACCATTAGTAATGACGATTGTTTTGTTTCAAGCGTTCAATTAAATTTATTTTTAAAATAAACCCGAATATTTCTGTAAAATTTAATTTTGATTGCGAATAAACGATGCAGTAAATTAATATTTATTGTGAATTTGCTGATTTTGCATTTCTAAATTTTATTTATGTTATTTGATTTTTAAGTAATGTTTGATTATTTTATTTGTATCGGAAATTTAGAAAAACTTAATTATTAACGCTAACGATATACAGTATTATAATTAAGGGCGCGACGTTTATGACATTATTTTTTGATTTTAAGGCTTATAAAAATGACTTTAAAATGGAAAAATTTGACCTTAAAAATGACTTTATTTTCTAATAAACAATAAAAGTACTTCAAATAAATTTAAAATAATATTAGCAACAAGTAAATCTATTTTATTATTTTCGTTAAAGCCCTATTTATCATCTCTAAAATATTTTTATAATAATGAAAACTTTTTTCGCGGTCACAACCTGCTGCAGAAGCATCATTTGACAAAACACTTCAAAGTTACGGAAATATATTGTTCAAGTTTAAATGATAACTTTTAGGAGTTTTAGGCATAACTGAAAAATTTATTAATTTTAAAACAAGTCATATAAGTGATTGTTGTGAAATTATCTAAGCAAAATATTTTGACTAGAAATATGACCCAACGATTCAAATATGGATTTTCATGACCTAACAAATGTTTCTTAAATGTATTAATTTTCAATGTTTAGTAAATAAAATTTATTAAAATGTCTATGAACTGGTTAATAAAAAAATGTTAGAGTCATTAACGTCGCGGCCTTACTAATAACAGATATAGTAAAACGATTTTAAATACTGTATAATAAAGTTTTATTAACTTAGTTAATGAAAATTATTGTTTTTCCTAATAAATTTTTAGACTTCTTAAACTGGTTGCAAACCAACACAAAAGCTTCATTAATAAAGTATAGAAAACACATTTTTGTTTAACTATTTTCGTTGTTAGCTCACTTTTAAATAAAAGTAGAGCTACTGTTTGTAACCATGTCTGTCTGTCTGTCTGTCTGTCTGTCTGTCTGTCTGTCTGTCTGTCTGTCTGTCTGTCTGTCTGTCTGTC
>JAQIXJ010002334.1:0-16236 GCA_034700185.1 Phthiracarus laevigatus | reverse complement strand
AACTTCATCTTTATAAAATGATATTTTCAAACAAAATTGTACTTTTATGGAGTCCATTTTTTGCAAACATTTTTCTATTAAATCATATATGTCGTTGTAAAACACAGTAAAAAACTCTTCACAATTAATAATTTTTTGACTGGGCGTTAGTTCATATTGTTGTAAAAATGAATTAAATGCGCGTTTGGTTAATTTAAAGTTATTTTTGTGGGATAAATTTGGCAATCTAGTTCTTTTTCCAAATCCATATTGAGAAGCACATTTTATCAGATGTTTTTTAAAAGCTAATTTATGCGTAAAACTTTTAAAACAAATATTACACTTTAAAAATGTTTTATTTTTGTTGCACCTCAAAATATGCTGATGAAAACTGTTATATTTTTTAAAAACAAAATAAGATGAAGGGTGAATTATTTTCTAAAAATTCGCATTACACTTATGATGAACAAAGTTTATTTTAGAAGTTGTTTCAAAATTACATTTTTGACATTTCAACATGATCAATAATCTCTGATGAAAGCAGATATTTAAATTTACTAATGTTACTTTTGTCATCTCCTGACTATTTATAAAGTTTAAATAGAATAACTTTACTGACTTCCCAATTCCATCACGAGCGCCACATTGAATTTTATTTGTAACTGATTCTTCTTCTTCATTGTCATTCGCAATTATAACATCAAAGTCTTTTTTAGCTTTTTTTGAAGCATTTTATTAGCAGCTGGTGGTTGTTTCTTTTTAGTTGTTGATGGTTTTATAACTTCAAGCTCGCTTTCATAATCAGCATCACTAGCACTACTGTTACTGCTGCTTTCGTTAATATCTCGTACACTTTTTTTAAGAAACATTAAACTTGATTTTTTTACGAGGCATTTATGTGTCTTCTTTTAAAACAGTTACTTAAAATCTCTTCAACGTTTTTGTTAGCTTGTGAGATTCTAATGTTTGATCTTATCTTTATATATTTTATAATCTTATATCGTTTGCCGTTTAAAAAAAATAAGTTTTTTAGAAGACTTTATAAGGAGTATGAAGTTTACTAAAAGTTATATTAAATTACATTATACCAAATAGGTTGTTAAATAAAACTTTTTCTAAAATTCTAAACAGCTATTTTAAATCTAACCTTATTTAGTAGATGAATATTATAGTTTTATTCTACAACAAGTATAAATTCAAAACCTCTTTTTTAAAATTTTTTCAGAATACAAGAAGATGGTTGCAATAACTATCTGTTTTGTTAGTATTTTATGCATAGTGTTATTTAAATTATTTTTCGTTAAAAGTTGTAAATCAAAGCCGTTTGTATACATTGTAGAAGGAAATATTGGCAGCGGAAAAACTACTTTTATAAAGTTTTTTGATAAATTTTGTAAAGAAAAAGGAATTAAATTAGAAATATGTTTAGAACAGCTTGAAAAATGGCAGAACATTGATTCTTGAAGTTTATATTTATTTAAAGAATAATGCAACAATTGTTCAAAAATTAGTTTTGTTTTTCAAGCGTACGTTATACAATCGTTGGCTTAGTTGAGTAACAAATGTAAAAATAATTCATTTATTGTATTTGAAAGATCTTTATTTTCAGCCGTGGACGTTTTCACTGAGTATGTTTTAGGAATAATTTTTTATCGTTTATTGAATATACTAGTCTTAATAAATGGTTAAATCTAAACTACAGCTGTACATCCAATTGTACATCCAATCGTACATCCAATAGATTTTCTGTTGATTCATCTATTCGAACAATGATCCATGTCCAGGGAAACCGATCGCTGACACGATTTATTTTTGATTGAAGTTTTTCTTTAAATGATGTTGCGTAGAAGTCGTAATAGTTATTCGATTAAATGTATAAGTTAATGTTGTTTGCATTGGTGGTTTTACTTAATAGATATGATGCAAATCCACCGCTGATAAACCATGGTGTTTTAGAATTTATAAATTTTAATTCTATTGAAGACATTGTATCTCGAATGGCTTCCAAAATCTTCATGTTTCCCATTTTATCTGCGAATTGTTGATCAGTATCATCGCGATGACACTCATAGCTTACAGTTGTTATGCATTCACTAATTCGTGCCTCGTTGTATAGTGAATTATTGATGCATGAAAAATCGACATGTTCGTCAACAGCACTAATTAGTGGTGAAGAATGTGAGTTGACAACTTGTAGCGCCATTTTTTATTGAACAATATTTTTTTAAAACTTTTTAAAAGAAAGTTAGTGATAAACTTAAGACTCTTCACAAAGAATAAACTTGTACTGTTTTAAAGTATAAATGTAATTTTATAGTGTAAGTTGTAGATTCTGGGTATGATCAAACTTTTAAAACTTCCATTTCTTTTATTACATTTAATGTATCATATTTGAGCTTTAAGTGTAACTATTATTAATTACAACTTTATACGGTATCATCTAATTTAAAATGCATCTCTTGTAACCAAATAAAGAAAAGTATTGATGTTAAATCATGCGCAGTAACAACGAGATACAGCATAAATAGATTTAAATATATAATTTGATGTTTTGAAAAATCATCAAACAAACGATTGCTCAAAGCAGAAAGTTTTGAAAAATAAAGTTAATAGTATTAAACAATGGAAAGATTTACTCAACATCATTGAACAAAAGAAAGCTTAAATTATTTTAAAGAGCTTTTGGAAGAGTTTCGAAATCATCAAATAACTAATCAATATTTATTAAATCAAATAACTTATTATAATATTTTTTAAATTTTCATTTTATAATTTTTTCAATAATACAGTGTTGAATAAATTTTTAATTAATTTATATTAAAAATTTTGTTAACTGAAAACATTCAATAAAATTTCAAAATTCAAAAACGGTTTAGTTTTACTAATGTTGTTGAAACCGTCGCGCCTCTCGTTCGCGGTGAGCCGTTTCGCGAAACTCCTGTCGGATTTGTGATCGGACTCCTTAGCGTATTTCAACTCTAATCCTCAACCAATCTCCATCCGTCTTCTAGTGTTGATATGAGGCGTCGACGTCGCGAATTATTTGCTGCATTGCTTCATCATCGTTGGTATACATTTTTGTACACTATAAATATTATAGTTTTAAGCTTTAAACTCTTCACTAATTCTAAACGTCAACTGATTAAGCCTACAACTAATTCAATCAATTAATACTGTAAGTTGTTATTTCTCGGCATGCTCAAACTTTAAAAACCTCTCTTGATTTGGTTACACTTAATGTATGATATAAGAGCTGTTCGCATAACTTATTATATTTACACGGGATATACGATACTCGACCTACAAGTATAACTATTATTAATTTAAATCTTAGATGGTTACATCAAATATATGATACAGGATACGTTTGCTTCGCGTTCCTTATAAGGTTACATCCATTACTCGTAAATTACGATTTAAGAAACTTGTACTGAATGTATAACTAATATTACTATTTACTTTATATGGCTACATCTACAGCATGGTATGTTTCTATATATTTATGGTTAAAATAATTTCCATAATGGTAAAGTTTGCTTTACGACTAAAACCCGAATGAGGAGTAAAGCATGTTACCTATTAAGCTTAACGGTAGAAAGTAATTAATTGTCCAACTAACGAATAATAATTACTTTTTGCTCTATGTTACAGTCGTGTCCAAAAAAGTCCTGGAATATAAAATTATATATTGTAGTCCGTAATAAGAGATATCAAATTTCAGAGAAATTTGTCACTATCATTCTGCGTCTTGTTAAATTGTTGTAAAGTTTTGGCATTGACGTTCATTGATTAATTTGTAAATTTGGACAATCTTGTGATTAAAGTTGACGGAAATATTAAGAACTAAAAAGTTTCAATTATTTTGCATTAGATAAAAGTGTTTATGAAACTAAAAGTTTGGTGTTATATTGGTCATTTTATTGTTTACAACAATTCTCATTTTTTAATTCTTGTTAAGTTTTGATAGTGTGTCAGGATTCAGGCCGAAACTGGAAGTTTAAACCATACTAGTTTTTGAATAATATACAAAACATGATAGTTCATTCTTTATATGAGACTATTTTCTTATTTCAATACTTTTATTTGCTAAATTATGTTTTATTTTTCACCGACTTAAATGAGTGCCAGGAATCGCGGTCATACTTGTGGTTTTTATGTTAAGTTGTACTATGATTGTGAGATTTTTTGTTTATTTTGGTGAAATTCATTAAATCAATTGAAAAGTTTTGGTAGGAAGAAACGATGAAACTCGGATTAGATACCCGGTTAATTAATATATTTGTACTAATGTTAATTAAAACTAAAGTTGTTTGGCGGCTCTAAATATTTTCAGAGGAACATGTTTTTTAGTAGATACCTCAAGTTAATTTCCTTTTTTTGTTTGTGTATTGCTATTGTATTCAGTTTTAATTTACTGATTTTTTAAGGTATTCAGGTAAAAATTCAGTATTTAAATTGGCTTAGGTGGGTTACTTTAATTCTTTTGGATAGGATTTTTTTAAATTTAATTAAGAAATAGTTGCACATATCGCCCGTCGTTTTTTTAAGAAAAGTCGTAACCAAGTAAAATATCCTGAAGGATATTTTAGTTATTGTTTTTTATTGAAGTGAATTTTATAATGTTAGTTATTTTTATTTCAGTGTAATTTCTTACATTAATTGAACGGAAGGCTATATGGGATTTTCAGTCCAGTAAGGGACCTAATATAGTTTCAATTTGCGGTATTTTTTAGCCTTTTAGTGATGCTTTAAAACTTTTTTCTAAATCACTCATTTTAATAAAGTTCATTAAGTTTTATTTTTTATAGGAGCTCCACTTATTTTGATTTTGATAATTTTGATAATGTTATTATGAGTTTTTTATCAAAATTGGGTAATGAATTATAGTTGAAATATGGAAATAATGTTATTTTTTTCTTTTAAATGTCTTATTTCTTACTTTCTTTTCTTCTGTGGTTTTAGTTCATCTAGGGTTTATGCTACCAATCGAATGGAGGACTTTTTTTATTTTCGTTTTAGATTTTATGTCTAGTGGTTTTTTAGCAGGTAATTTATCTGTAAGAAGAAATTTTTTAACAACTCTTTTATTAATTGGAGCGTTTACAATGTGTGCTCATCTTCCTTTCTGTTCATAATTGCTTGCAACTATAGCTGCCCCTACACCTATTTCATCGTTGCTTCACTCATCAACTTTGGTAAAAGCTGGAATTTAGGTAATAAATCGGTATGATTACATTATTAAAGAATTTGAATTTTATATTAAAGTTATTAGAATAATTACATTGTTATTAGCAGGATTGAAAGCAATAATGGAAACAGATATCAAAAAATTAGTAGCCATATCAATATTAAGACAACTTGGTATAATAATCTTATGCTTTTCTTTGAGGTTGAAGATATTGGGTATTTTCCACATAACATTACATTTTATTTTTCAAATCTATAAAACTTTTGTCGACTGGGAGAGTTATGATATCATTGAGAGGTGGACAGTACTTAAGATTCAACACAACAATATTAAATATAAAATTCCTTTAATTTCCGCCATCACAAGATCAATATGTTTATCAGGCTTTCCATTTGTTTTTGAATTTTATACAAAAAAAATAATTTTATCACACTCTGTTTTCTCAATTGATGTTATTTTGGGATAGTATTTTTAATTTCTTGTTCAGTAACTGTTTTATATAGATTAAGTTTTGTAAAAATTTTGCTCAATAATATATTATCTAGACTGACAGTGATATCACTCAGTAACTGTAAATTTATTTCAATTCAATTAACTATCTTGTTCTTTTATTCAATTATGATTGGACCTGTATCTAAAATAGTTATTTTAAATGGAGATACTGTTTTCAAAGTTATTGAAACAACATTGGGGTCTACGATTATTATTACATCTCTGTTGGTATTCAACTTGGTAAAAATTGAAAAGAGGTTAACATTCTTGATTAGAAGTATAACTTATATTAATTGAATTTCCAATAACGGTGTATCTCAAATTTCGGATTTTATTATTATTCATCGTTCAGAACAATCTTGATTGGAGACGATAAGAAGTATCCAGTTGATTGCAAACTGAATTAAAGGAAAAGTCAGGTTAAACAAAGTTATTTCTAATACTTCAATTTTACTTACTGCTGTTTCAACCACTATATTGATCGCGTAAATTTGTTTATTTATTTAAAAATAGTTAAAAATTAAAAATTGAAATATTCAACTAAATGACTCTTTTAAGATATTCACTGTAAATGAAACAACAAGAATGAAACAAAAATACGTAACAGATTACAAATCCACAATTTGTTTGAAATTGATTTCAGGTAAAACTTTACATTAATAAAGGTTTTAAACGTTATAGAATCTTTAATTCTAAGCTATAGCTTCATTATTACATTTTAATGAATTAGAATAACTTGCAAAGAAAATTAATCATCCATATAGATCAACTTAATTTACGTGAATTCCATTCATACCACAAACCTACTAACCAATTAAACAAAACTACAAAAATATTATTAGCGTTACACGAAATGTACTCTTCTATGGAAAATGGAACAATCAAAGAAATTTCGATATCGAATATAAAAAAGGACAAAGATAAAAAAAACTGAAAAGAAAAAGGCACATTGTAACCATATTGTAGTTCAGTCCGCACTCAAAAGGAGACTCTTCTATGAAGTTAATTAAACTGGTCGAAAATAATACAGATAAAAGGAAGAAAATTTAAGACAAAAATACGAATAAAAACAGTCAAGTAACAAATTTAGAAGTCTGTTCAGTCTATTTGGAAATAAGACGATTAAAGAAATTACCATCCCCATCATTAAACTAAAGAATAAAGAAATAGCCAAATTACATCTACGAAATGCAGGTGTCTTGGTAGTAAGTGTCTTGTATTAAATAACGTTTTATTAGAAAGATAGTTAAAAAACAGTTCCCAGTAAAACTTTTAAATATGAAACCCAGTTGAAACAAAAAAAAGTACGGATGTTCTAGAATTAATTAGTTACTAACTTGATTTAATAAAATAATTTGTTAACATTAACTAATTACGAACTTGATTTATTAACATAATTTGTTAACTTAACTAAGTGACAATTTGATTTCTTCCATTTTTTTGAAATTGAAGTTTTGCAAAAATGGTGTTGGTATCAGCTATTTTAAACCTTAAATTTTTGCAAATTTTTACACACTTGTAGATTTATTTTTGCAGATTTAATTTACACCTTGTGCCTGACACCTTCACCATGTGCACTGCACACGTCAGGTTTATTTATACCTATTACCACTTATGTTGACCGACGTAAATCGATGACAACCAATGACCAAGAGAGCAACGAAGGGATTGAAGGGAAGGAAGCAACGACTGGAATCGAACCCGGTATCTATCCATGCTACTCATCAAACTACATTAACCCCCAAACATAAGAACACGCTCTTAATTTTAAAATCAGACGTGCCAAAAGCATAAAAATAATAACAATACTGAGAATTAGATAGAACCACCAGATCCACTGTCAAAATAATTAAAATTTCAATAAATACTGTTAAAGGTTTTATAACATTTTATTTTCTCAAGTAAAAGCAAATCTCAATGCAAAAAAATATTTAAAGTAACAGTTAATTTTATAATAATCTTAATGTACTGTACCATATATACCACCGCATATGTAGTTTCTGAAAAAGAAGTGTTCATTTTATTTTGTTTTATAATTTTATTATGGTAAATAATTATACTTGATGTAAATAAATAAACTGTATTATAACAGAAATAAATTAAGATATTGTTTATGAAAAATTAGTTTAAATCAAAAGCGGGGTAACGAGCATTTTTCGCGTTTAGTCAACCGCCATAAAATGTATAGTTCCGGATAATCCTTCGATTAACGAAAATGGCCGGTCAGCGATACGACATCCGTGTTGACCGTAATCGCAACACCATTCACCAAACTTTATTGCGAGATACATATACGTTTGATCGTTTGTTATTTGATAAATCTTTAGAAACGCGTAACAATTGCCAGCTGTTCCGTGACATAAACCATAACCTATTGATATGATTGACAAACGTTTATAAATGATTGCGCATCAATGTGTTGACCACATCGTTGATTACCTTTCGTTAGTAAACCTCTGGCCCAGATTACATCGCAACACTGTTTGGCTTATTCAAAATAATTATTGTTACCAAATATTTGATACACCAAAGCAAATAAATGAACAGCTCCTGGACAACTGTGACACCATTGAATCAGTTTATCGCTCGAACTGCCTAAGCTGGACGGATAATTACAAGATGTTAACCGAAGCGACACATTAGAATCAATTGTAATTATAACTAATTTGTCGAGTTCGTGGTCAGTGAGATAAGCTCTTGCATGCAACAGCATAAATATGATGCCTATGAGACCATGAGCTTTACCGATATATGCCTTATTGCGCCAGTAATACATTAAAGGACTTTGAGATTTCTCACGTTGTGATGTTCGCACTCCTGAACGCAATATCGCGCACACTACACTACGAATATCAGAATCGGTTAGAATTTGATCGCAATTTGCGATATGTGTTCGACATTAAAATAGATAGTAAAGGAATCCCGATATTCCGTATAACAATTCGTCTAGTAATTCGTTGTTAATGTTTTTCGCGTAACCGATCATTGATTTTAACCAATTTAATAATTTCAGGCATTGTTTGCCATTATTGCTTCTGTGATAAGCAATCGCATACAAAGCAACGACTCCACTATCCCCGCTGAAAAATGAATATTTACTTCCTCTTAAATGTTTTATTATGGGATAAATGATTGAAACACATTTATCTAATAGTTTGTCATCGATTGAAGACTTTGTTGTAAACGCAATACCACTTAATCCTGTGAAAATTGAATAGTCTTTTGGTTTAGAATTTTATTTATAATTTTCAAACGCAAATTATAATAATAATTTTTTAATATTAGTTATCAATTTATTGCTGACATCCGCCGGCAAAACACCAGTTTCACTGTTAATCACGCAATTGGTTGCACTACAATCTTCTTGTGTATTAACGAAATATCGCGTCTCTTCCATTTTTGTTGTAATATATTTATTGGTAAATAAAATTTAATCACAAACAAAACAGAAGTTTGTACACTATAATGTATAAAATAGAGTGCGTTATAATATATGAACGGAACAAATAAATGCGACTATTTAAATTTGCATTATCAAAACGAATTGTAGTTGAGTTTTGGTCACTGGCTTTCGGCCAGTAGCCAAAACACAACTTATATATCAACATATGTTATGTTTTTGACTAGTGAGAGTCGAACGTTGTAGGTTTACCAACGACTAGTAGGAATATGTACAGTATAGGGCACGCGTTAACATATACTTATAATTGTATTAATTCAGAATAAGACTAATAGTTACTGAAGACGAATGGCACCACTGAAACATAAGTGTACCACAATTACCAACAAAGTGAAATGTATGTTAAACATAGTAAATATTGTAATAAATAATAACGATTGGAAATAAGCACGGAATATGTTTAATGAGCTACTATACAATGATTTATCATAGCGATAATATAATATTGAAGTGTATACTTCGAAGGCAGAAAGCATACTGATGTATTAAACATAAAATAATAAGTAATATTGAAATAAAAAGTAATGTATATCTTAGTCATAGGCATTATGACTATTGAACTAATTATTGAACATTGAAGTATGTAATTATGAGTAATAAGAAAAATCTATAAAATAGTAATAATCTAAAATTGACTAGTGATGTGACGGGGAGTTCACATACACTAAAACAAATTTTGACACGATCCGTTTGTGAACCGATTTTGATGAAGATATGAGATCGACTGCTTCGAGAAACATGCATGGAAAGTAAGTGATAAACGGGTTCCTGTGTAGATATTCTAGATGCTCTTATGTATTTATCTCCAATAAATTTCAACCTATCTTTAATACTTAAGTTTCCAGTTTTTACTTCTACCGCAGCTTCTCTCAAAAGTTTCGACATCCATTTATCAGGTTTATTAAGATAGTTTAAAATATATTGGACACAACTATAAGGATCGAAAATGTATTGCAAATCTAAATTCGCGTGATGTAGTTTTAAAATGTTTGGGTTGTAGCTGTTGATCCTAATATCCATGACATCTCGTTTCAGAAAAACCTTTTGATTTTTTAGTTGTGTCCTTAATTCTGTTATTTAATCTTCATACGATAAGTTAACCATTGAAAAAATTCATCAAATCCAATATCCGGAAAATTAATATCACCTCTTTTGTTTCTTTTTTCAAAGTCAAAAAGTATTCTTCTTATATTATCATTTGTTTCAGAGATTTTCTCTACCTCACATTCCAAGGGTTCAAGTATTGTTGTTATTAGCATAGGCATATAAGGGAAATCAAACCGACATGTAATTTTATCACCTCTAAATTTCATGCCTGATTTTGAAGGACCATTTGTTTGCAGTTCAATTAAGTTAAACTCACAAGAACTATCCAAGGTTTTGTATTTATCAATAAATGATACGCATTAATCGTATGATTCTGGAATATTTCTGTCGTTTATTGGTGAGTTTTTTAACAACAACAAACTGTGAATGTGTGGACTTTGAAATTTAACTCGTATATAACAGTCAATTATTTGGTTTTCAGAAAATGGTCCTATTGGATGTTGAAGCAAACGCAATAGTTTACTTATTCTTTAATCAAAGTATCGAGAACATTTAATAGGATCATTGCTAATAAGGGCGCATTTATCTTTGTAATCTATCATAATCGTACTTTGATTATCAATAATATAAATTATTTTATAAATTAATCAATATTATAAACATTCGTTTTCTTTAAAAAACTATCGTTTATCGTATAATAACTTGTAAGATCGTGGGGCATAAGTTGTATATTAGTTTATTTTTAAGTCTGAATTAATTGTGTTTCGATCTTAATAATTTTCATTTATGCTATTGTTATTATAAATAATAGTATCTAAGTATTTATCAAGTAATAATCAACAATCAATACAATAACTTAATTTAATTTCTCAACTAATATGCTTTATTGTTAAAATTTTTATCATAGAATTTATTAACTAACATGTAGTATATAAGTATCATGTTTTTGTTTATTTCAAGTTCAACTGTTTCGATAGTTTTGTCAATTTAAGAAACTAAAATATGCAAATCCATAAACTATTTTCATACATTTTGAGTAAAATTTTCTAAAATCATATATTAATAATTTCATATGATCAAAAGGATAGGATATTTAACTTATATTCTAATTTAATATTCGTAAAATTTTTTAAAAAAATCTAATACTCATTTTTAGTTTTATACTTTTTTAATAATTATCGAATAATGTAAACTTCAAACAAACTTCAAAAACTTGATAAGTATGGTTAACCAGATTATAAGTTTTAAATATATTTCAAAATAATTGTTAAAAATGTACAATTTTTAATTTACAGTTGAATAAAATTTATATAAACATAATTTTGAAAACTGTTGAGAATAGCGTTTATAAAAGATTATTAACTAGAAATAAACTTTGTGTTCTACAGATTAACATTAAACTTTAAACGCTTTTATATTTTTTGCAGTCTGTTTTTTTTGTTAGGAAATTCGCAAAAATTAAAATTTTCAATTATTTTCATTGCTTTTTGGTGAATTTAAAAAATAAAAACAATGATTTGTTTGTTTCATTTGAGGTAATAAAAAACGAAATCATTGACTTATTGTTTGACATAATTTTATGTAAATTTCTTCTTAAAATATGCATAAAATTTTTTATATAATTATCATTGAAATTCCTTTTAAAATAACTTTAGTTTTTGTTTTTGAGTTTTCGCTATTGTTTATTGTTAATCTTTTAATTGCTACTCAATAAACAATCCCTAACAAAAATAGCATTGTCGACTTCTACGAGAATTAAAGTGTCGAATTTCAAATATAATCGTGATGTTCATATGTGATTATTGACTGTTGTAAGTTGTGCAGGATCTCTGAACATCATTATACTTTTACCACCGACAACAATAGAGTTTTTGCTGAAATGATGTAATACTTCATTTATTTTAGTAAAAACATGATGTTATAGCCAGAGATTGATTTGCCTTTTGTCTTTACGCGACAGTGTTCATTCTCCCCTATAATTACTGCACAATGAAATGGCTATGCTGCTGTATAAAACTTTTTTTATCTGACTGACAGATATATGGACTTGGGTATGTCCGTCTGTCTGTCCGTGTGTCTGGTGTACACACTCTTATTCTAATTAAAAGATTTTGATCTTTACTTTAATAAATTAAATTTTACCAAATTCTTATTCTAATTAAGGGAATTTACAGATTTCTTATTCTAATTAAGGGATTTTGATATTTACCCTAATAAAAGGATTTTGACCTATGACTTATTCTAATTAAGGGAAATTACCAATATAAGGTTGAAACATGCAAAAATCGGGTCAAAATGGGCATAAAAAAGAGAAAAATTGTCGTTAAGAGGGTTATAATGGCTAATATTGGGTCAAAATAGGCAAATAATTTTTAAAAATAAGATTAAAACTTCAGTGGCATCTGCCGCTATTTGCCTTAAAAAAGTGATTTCTAGTTATAAAATTACAAAAAATGCCAAAATACTGGAAAAATGACCAAAATTAGAAATACAATGGTAGTGGAATCTGCCGCTATCCGCTGTAAAAAAGGAAATTTATGTCTCAAAAAAAACAAAAATCTGGTTAAAACAGGCAAACCTTGGCAAAAACTTAAGGTAAAAATTCAGTGGCATCTGCCACATTTTGGCGATATTTCATATATTTTTAGGCTATTAATGGTTAAAAACGAAGGTTAAAAGAGTCAAAATTCATGTTAAAATAACTAAACATAATTCAAAAGTTAAGTGGCATCTGCCGCTAACGGAGCTTGTTTATTATAGAACACAAAACATTGAAATGGTTAGCGAGCGAACGGAGAGAGCGAGTAACCATATACTAAATAAATCAAATTTTACAAAGACAGATATAATGACCTTTTCGAGCTTGTTTTATTTTGTTTCATTTAGCACTATCAATGCTTATCAAGGTTACAATTGACAAAAAGCAAATCAAACTATGGTTCTAGCATTGAAACTTCATCGTTGAATATATCATGTATATATCTAAACATAAACGCTTCGTTTATTCATTTTTATATATGACATTCAAGTTTATTGTCCATTTTTAGATATTTTTGAATTCGAATTAGAAATATTGAACGAAACGCACATATTGACGATGCCAGTTATAAATTATAACTTATAATCTCTATTATTTGAAGAATGCAACAAAAATATCAAAAATAAAGGTCTTTAAAGCACCTGCTCTTCCAGTAACCGAAGCCATCGTTTGCTTTCTTTTGCATAACTTTGATGTTAAAAATTAATATAAACTTTATAGGTTATAGTTTTAGGTATTTTTTGATAGGCTTAGCACTGATAAAAGCAGGGTTAATAACAAACCAAATAAACTAAACTATTAAACGATTTGGTAATACCATTGAAGTGTTGAGTAAACATTCTAATGATTACATCTATTGAATAAAAATTATATATTTATTAGGTTTAATGATTACAATTCTTACAAGACTTAAGATAAAATCAAATAGTTATGAATATATTTCGATTGTAATGATATGCCAATAAGAAACGACAGTTCAACATATGTGACTCCACTTGCCATTACCACTTAATGTCGATAAATTCTGTTACCACAAAATATTTAAACTTTTTCGGTCACAATACGATGCTTTGTGGGAAAGTTTGCATAAATGTTTGAAATTCGATGACATCTTGCGTTAAATATCTTACGCGAGTTGTCCGCTATCAACTCATAACTTCTTTTATATAATCCAACCGATAAGAACCAAATCAATTTTATCAAATGGTATAATTGATTGCGAAACCTTTTAAATTGTAAAGTAGGCTGTGATTAAGTTTGATATATATTTCTTAATAAAAAATTAATTATCAATTAATATATAAGAACAAAATAATACAAAAGCTGACATAAACAAATAATAGAGATAATCGATTTAAAAAGGCATTAAGCATACAATGATTTAATTGTGGAAAGAACTAGAATGGTTTAAAATAAATATTAAACATAACCATTTCATTTTTTTATCAAAATGTTTTAAATATGAAAATTTATTTGTATACTTCTTAAGTACATGTATGCAGGCCTTCAGTAATATTGGAATATGTGTTATGTCTGCCAATGATATAATAGAGAATCCAAACCACATTCCAGTAATTCCTCCAATATTGCATAATAATTCATAAAAACTCATTTTATATGTTTCCATATAAACATCAAGTAATGAATTTTCGGGGAATAAATTTAATTGTGTTTTAGGCACATTTTTACTAATAATTCTTTTAGTTGTAAAATACCTTTGCCGACAGTCTTGTATGCAATAATTTGAACAAATGTCTTTGATATGATCTGTAATCTTAGAATAATTCGAAATATCAAAGGTATTGCAAAACAATAAACTTGAACGTTTTGTCAATTTAAGTGACAAAGATTGCTTGAAAGAGTTTAAATAACTGAATATGTAAAATGGTAAACAACCATTATATGCAATACGATAGTTAGTAATTATGCAGTCATACATGCAGTCTATCCGAAGATTTTCGTAAAAAATTATTTGATTCGATGACTTTATATATTGTTTACAGCGATTGTTTATTGTGTTTAAATTGAAGTTGAGTTTAGGTCACTGGCTTTCGGCCAGTGGCCAAAACTCAACTTATATAACAACAAATTTTATCACGATCCGTTTGTGAACCGATGTTGATGAAGATTTGAGATCGACTAATTTGAGAAACATCCATGGAGAGTAAGTGATAAACGGCTTCCTGTGTAGATATTTCAGATGCTCTTATGTATTTATCTCCAATAACTTTCAACCTCTCTTTAATACTTAAGTATCCAGTTTTTACTTCTACCGCAGCTTCCCTCAAAAGTTTCGACATCCCTCTATCAGGTTTATTAAGATAGTTTAAAATATATTGGACAAAATTTCATTGCTTTTTGGTGAATTTAAAAATAAAAAATAATGAATTGTTTGTTTCATTTGAGGTAATAAAAAAATGAAATCATTGACTTATTGTTTGACATAATTTTATGTAACATTCTTCTTAAAAGATGCATAAAATTTTTCATATAATTATCATTGAAATTCCTTTTAAATTAACTTTAGTTTTTGTTTTTGATTTTTCGCTATTGTTTATTGTTAATCTTTTAATTGCTCCTCAATAAACAATCCCTAACAACAATCGCATTGTCGACTTCTACGAGAATTAAAGTGTCGAGTTTCAAATATAATCGTGATGTTCATATGTGATTGTTGACAGTTGTAAGTTTTGCAGGATCTCTGTACATCATAATACTTTTACCACCGTCAACAATAGAATTTTTGCTGAACTGCTGTAATACTTCATTTATTTAAGTAAAAACATGATGTTCTAGCCAGAGTTTGATTTGCCTTTTGTCTTTACGCGACAGTGTTCATTCTCCCCAATAATTACTGCACAATGAAATGTATACTCTGCTGTATAAAGCTTTTTTTATCTGACTTTGACATATATATTGATTTGAGTATGTCCGTCTGTCTGTCTGCCCGTCTGTCTGGCGTGATCACTCTTATTCTAATTAAGGGATTTTGATCTTTACCCTAATAAAAGGATTTTAATATATTTCTTATTTTAATTAAGGGAAATTACCGATTTTTTATGTTAATAAAGGGATTTTGACCTATTTCTTATGCTAATAAAAGGATTTTGATCTTTACTCTAATAAAAGGATTTTCCACTTTCTTATTCTTATTAAGGGAATTTAACAAGTTTTTATGTTAATTAAGAGATTTTCATGTTATTAAGGCCAATATAGTGTCAAAATGAACAAAAGTTTTCTCAAAATTGTCATTAAAAGGGTCATCAATGGGCAAGGTTGGGTCAATATAAGGTTGAAACATGTAAAAATCGGGTCAAAATGGACATAAAACAGAGAAAAATTGTCGTTAAGAGGGTTAAAATGGCTAATATTGTGTCAGAATAGGCAAATAATTGGTAAAAATAAGATTAAAAGTTCAGTGAATCAAACTTTACAATGTCAGATATTATGACCGTTTCGAGCTTGTTTTATTTTGTTTCATTTAGCACTATCAATGCTTATCAAGGTTACAATTGACAAAAAGCAAATCAA
>JAQIXJ010002333.1:0-16239 GCA_034700185.1 Phthiracarus laevigatus | reverse complement strand
TTGAATCACTACAGCCATTGGACTATTGATTAGCTGTCCATAACCTCTTCGATATTCCACAGGAATAAATGCGAACTGAGATGACCAGCACTTCATCACTGATTTTATTATTTCTTCGAAACCTTATTTAAAATATTTTGCTTAAATATTGTCAAACAAAATTATTTATGTTTATATTACTCTTCACTCCTAAATATGTGGTCATTTGTCCTGCAGCTGACATCTCTTCAGAGTCTTCACCAGAAGCTGAAGATCTCACAGCAAATAATTTATTGTCAATATCACCAAAAGTTTGTTTCAACTTTTCTTTTATTTTTAATTCAATATTTTTGAGCATATTTTTGTTTGATATAAGATTAACTAAATTTTCACATTCAGCTTTCAAATTGTCTCTCAATTGAGAAAATGCTAATTTTTCCAATTTAATAATTTCTGACACTAATCCAGTCTCGTTTAACAGTTCATGATACGCATTAGTTGTGACAACAATACCGTTTGGCACAAAAAACTTATGTTTTAAATTATTGCGTTTTACTAAATCATTACTCAATTGCATAAGTTGTGCTAATGACGAACCTTTACCACCGCTTACATTAACACGTTTTGCAGACTCTTCAGACAATGATAGCACAAAAGCGTTCTCTTTAATGTTATTCACATTATTTTGGTTACCACTATATTTCTCTATTTCATCATCAGATTCTCTGATTACGAAACACATTCCTATTAAATTTAAAATGTTGTTAAATAAATTACTATTTAACCGAATTCCATATTTAATAAGTTATAATAATTTATACCTTCTTGACCGTTGATCTTTAATTTATGAGAAAATCCATTATTAGGTACTATTTCAACATTAATCTCTTTTTCGCCAAACTTGGCATTAAATTTAATAGAAGAATCGTCGCACAAGTTTTCAAATTCCGACTTTGTTAACGATAGTTCCGTTAATGTATAATTGGGACCACTGGTCGGGAATAGATAACCAAAACGATATGAATTTCCATCACTATTTATTACGATTCCGATATGAAACGATAAACCTATTAATTTATGGATTAGAAGTATAGTAAGAATATTTATTAAATTATTAGCCTGTCATACCTTTTTTATTATAGCCGCGAATGCGAATTATTCGCGTTTTGCTCGAATTAGTTGGTAAATATTTTTTACTATAACAGCTCCATAAATAGAAAATTTTTTCGGCTTCGTTTTCAACTTTAAACGTGCCTTTCATTTGTCCGCACTGTTCAAACCTGTCCTCCAAATATAGTTCGCTTGAATTTGTTGCGTTCGCTAATTCTTTTGCTAAAAAGTAATTATCGAAACCGTATCTAAAATCATAAATTTTAGACAACGCGATCCATAAGAATCGTATCTTTACGTAAACCAATTGTTTGCCATTTTTCTTCAAATAGCCTCTAAACTTAATTCTGTATCGTCTGAATGGACTCATCACTTCAAGTCCTAAACCGCACGCTCTGTACTCATTGTCACGAAACTCAACTTTAGTCTCTTCATCGAGTGTGTAATAATTGCCATCGTTGTCATCAATTCGAAATTTTATAGCAGCCGTCACTTTGCTATCACTATTATTTGGTCTCCACTTTATAGATAATGATAGAGTTTGTTGCTTAGAATTAACACCATAAAGGAATATGTCTTCGCTTCTCTAAACAAGAAATATTCAAATTTTATAAAAAGTTTATTTAAGTGAAATTAATTTATTTTAATTGTTATAAATAATCATAACGAAAATTTTTCTCTAATAACTTAATTAAAGTTTGAAAATAAACAAAGTTTTCGCTGATATTCTTACTTTAGAAGGATTAGCAAAAGTCCATTCGTGGTCAAAGCATTCGATTCCGCGATGCGTTGTCTCATCATTCCAAACATCGTGCAAATTCAGTCTATTTTGACGGTCGGTATATAAAAGTTTGAATAGCGTTCCGATGTACGCAAACCAATTACCATTTATTTCGCGATGTAATTTTATTAACTTATTAAACAATAAAATTACCGGCAATGAAATTGTGGTTCCCATCGTCCGTTAATAATAAAACAAATATTATGATTTAAATAAGAAAAACTTGTTGTATGAATAGCATTATTTGTCTTAAATAGCAGCACACTTTAGCTGATAAATTTTTATTCGTTATCATTTTATTATATGCTTACTCTCTCATTCGGTACGCTTATCTGGCAAGCGCTGATATGTGTTTACACACTGTTTCTGTTTCGACCAACTTTCAAGGCTTATTTCATCACACATTTTCCTTTTTAATTGTCTATTATTTGATGTATGAATAACTGAATAATCTTTGATTTTTTTAAAATTTTTATTATATCATTGCAATTATAAGTAAGCAAAATCTCAACACTTTTCAATTCGATTTTTATTTTATTGAGGTTTGCATTTAGTTTATCTAATCGTGAAATTTTTTAGACTCATTCGAAGTCAGACAAGTTTAATAAAAGAAGCACTTTTTTACTTCAAATCTAAATTAATATTTAGCCTCATTAGAACTTAATTCCATTTATAGTATGTTGTAAATTTTTATTAGTTTTAATAAAATATATAAAAGATATGCTTGTGATAATACAATTTTTAAATTAAGTCCCGACCCCGACATGGGTCGGGAGCTCACTTAAGCCTGACGCAAACTAGTGTTTGCATGTTTTCGAAATATTTTACAAATAAATTAGTTTTTAATGGTACTCATTAATAGTGGCGCCAAAAACGGACACAAATAAAATAAACTTCAAATAAAATCGAAAATTAGTTTTATTTTTAATTAAAAAAGTGCCAGCGTAGCAATTTAAATTCAACTGTTCAAAAAGTGTGTTACCTTAAATTCGATTCTATAAAGTAAAGTTTTTTCCTGAAGAAAATAGAAATTAAAATACTTAAAAATTAACAAAACATATGTGCATTAATTTATTAATTAAGTTAATTTAGCAGAAAAATATATTAATTAGCCCAAAATAACAGGTGTTAACAATATCATAGAATAAATATTTTAATTGGATATAATATTATTAATATTATTATTATATAATATTATCAACAAAATCACACGAAGCTCGCTGGTTAAAGCTTGAGCTGTAATCTAAGCTCACCACCAGATTATGGCATTGAGATTTAGTTCGAAACTAACTCGTAAATTTATTATCCGAGATTGAGTTAGCTTGACTATGTTTTCTATTTTTGCCATCATTAGCATTTAGCATGCACAGCCTAAATGTCATACACAGCCCGCGATCTCAATTATAGCATTATTAAAATTCTTACGGAATAGTTATATAACACATAATTTGATAATAATTATCATCCATACGATTCACATTCAATAAAAAAATTTACTTTTCAAACAGTTTAACCTTCATAAATGTGATTATTCAATGTAGTTGTATTCGATGATTTATTATTACTGTTTATTTACTCGTTAGTTTACAACAATTACTATTAAATAAAAACCATAGCATAATAGATTACGAACTTTAAGTGAGACTTTATTATCCAAAATAAAATTAATCAATACGTGTATGATTTTTGTATGATTACATATTATTGAATCAACTTTACGGTTAGAAAAATATAATGCTTTCTGTTGACAGCTCATCACGGATAACGTAAAGATGATTCAAGTTTGAGCAATTAGTATCAATTAGATATAAAGCAAGTTCTTATATGAATCACAACTATTAATTGTATTACGAATTTATTTTTACTCAAAAGTCTAGATAAGTTATATTTGGGTTATTCTTATCACAAATATATAACGCAATATTAGCTATAGTTTATAGCTGTTAAAATAAAAAACTAAAAAATTTTCATGGCTCACAAAATAAGTTATTTTAAATATTTTATAAATCAATATAAACAACGGTATATTCTTAAAGAGCTCATTTTTTAGATCCGTTATGTTATTGGCGTAGATATGGGCTGTAGAGCAAAGCTTTGGAATTTGTAGAGCTGGGCATGAATGGGCGCGAGAGATGGATAGCTTTATATGTGTGAGAAGTGCTGAGCTTAACGTAACGCCAAATTAATTTTGTGTTTTCTAAATAATATTATCACTGACTGGTGTTATTGTTTTTGACAGTAATAAACAGCTTAAGCTGTATTTTGAGGGAATTTTTTGATTTATAACCCTTTAGCCAATGACACTCCAAGAATAAAAAAGGCGCTGTATAAAAGTAATAACAATGTAATTCATTTTATTATATTAAATTTAATAAAATGATTTATATAATCAAATGGATTCAAATATAATTATTTGGTTTTCTACAAATTATGATTATAGAAAATAAATTAACTAATTGTATAGATTTGCGCAGTTTCAGTGTCCAAAACACAAATATCTCCAGTTTTGAATATACGACACGCGCCTTCAACACATATAAGACATGGAATGCCATATTCCCGAGCAATAACTGCTCCGTGAGATATTGTGCCACCGATTTCGGTGACAATGCCTGATAATAACGGAAAATAAGGACTCCAACCGATATCTGTTGAGTAAGTTACCAATATATCTCCGCACTATTAACAAACAATACACAAATTATTATTTTGATTTCAATTAACATATAAATCATAAACTTATACTTGTATTTGATCGGCATCTGTGATATCTTCTGCCACACAAACTCGAGCTTTAATTTTGCCATTACTTATAGGAGTTCCCGTCATTTTAATACAGCCTGTTCTAGTCGTATCAATAGGCGGGATATCGTCTAACTATATGTTATGTTTTAAATTTAAAACTAAATTTTAAGCCATAATTTAGAATAATTTTAGCTCACATTTCTGGGCTTCATGTCCGGCCCTTTAATTATTTCTTCGAACTTAAATTTATTCATTTTAGGATATGTTCGTTTCCTAAGTTTAGCTCGCGCTACTATTAACGGGTCTCTGCACTGTGCACACAGTTTCTGTATTTCTTCGGCTGTCAAATAGAAATATAGATCTGTTTCTGGTAAGAGCCCCTCTTCAACCATTTTGCGTGCCAAAAACCAATGCGATTGTCTCATCTTATTAAGCATCCAAATTATGAAACTTTTTGAATGCTCTCGATATCCGACGCCGTTTCGAGACAATGGCAAAAGAATGTTTCGAATTAAAGCTCTTTTCAAGAATGAGAGCGGAGTTTTCAGTTCACTCATCACTTCATCCACAGTTTTTGCTTGCTTTTGTTTTAGAGCCGATTCTCCGCCCATTAATATTAGCTTAATTGTCTTAATGCAAGGTATAGGGTCATCAGCCCACGGAAGATACATGGCGTCCACTTCGCGATACCCTCTGTGTCCGTGTCGGTCAAGAAATTGGCGAAATTTTTGCGATGTTGTGTCACTACCGTTGATTAAAAGCTGAAGTGCGTCGTTATCGCTAACGTTTATAAAGTTTTGTTTGTCACCAATAGATTTTGCGATTTCTCGCAGTAGATTCGGCACTTCAGCGCTCACCACGTCATTGCACGATGAGATCAATAAATTGAAATCTGTGTCTATCACTGATTCATTGTTTTCTGGGGCTAACAAATCAAATCAAATCAAATCAATTTTTTGGGAAAATTATGATTAGACTTTCAAACATACTTTTAGAGCGTTCGAGCACTAATCTCAACAAAGTGTTTTTAATCGACGACGCAATTGAAACTTGGCTGTGGTTTTTAAAGCCAGCGTCGGTCACCATCTTTTCCAGCAACAATTCATACATTTGTTTCGACGTATCCATGTATTTCATTTCGCTAACGATGTCATATTTTCGCACATTTTTAAACTCGTCGATCGTTTTAAATAGATTTGTTGCGCTAAATAATAGTATGTACGGTATGTTTAAAAAATTAGTTATACGCGATTTCAGTGATGTTATTTTCTGGTTTTTATCCTTGTCGTCCCAAACCGCTAACAGCTCCGCATCATCGATGTGATGACCGAAAAATGCGAGCACCAACTGTTTAGCGATGTTCTTATACGGGTAACCGTTGAACACTTCAAATACTCCCTATTATGGCAATTATTATGAAAATGATTTTTAATGCCAATAAATTTATTTGTATAAATAGGTGTTGTGTAATGTAATTTAAATTGCTATGATTTACAAAATGTACAAATTATATTTCAAACCATAACATTTATATGCACAACACATAATATCGGAATAATAGCAAAAATGTTGTTCTGTTCAGAAAACTAGTTTACTATGTGTTAAATCGATTTCTTAACTACAATCGTTTTCTTACTGTATCTATTTTTTAGCTTAAATTATTGTATTGGATTTATGACGTACAGTTGTTAGATTGAACATGAGCTGATTAATCTGAACACCCATTGCATTCACGTATGGATTGTATTCTTGTTCCGTTTTTAATCCCTCTTGTATTTGAGTCCGCTATTAGATTTTATTTTATCAGTTCCACACAATTAAATATTGTTGATATAAGTTTAAAAAATAGTTACGTGAAACGTTCCCGCATTTCTAAGTGTGATGCCAAACGTATTCCAAGACGCAGAGCCGGGAAAGTTTTCTCCCCAATGAGCGCGAGAGTAGATTTCATGCTCTGAATTGTGTGCGGAATCCATTTCGTGCATTATTTCGTATTCGGTGAACGAATTGTCTAAATTGGTTATGGGTCTCGATTGGAGCATAACAATCTGATCGCCTTTTATTCCCCATTCAATGTCGCGAGCATTTCCATAATATTCGTGAATCTTCAAGTAATTAAAAGTTTTAGCGCAAATTAATATTTTGTTAATAATTACTTTTTCGTACCTTAACCGCAATGTCTCCCAATCGCAGCAAATCATTGTCACTAATGCAACAATTATTTTTGTCAATCAGTGGTTGTTCGACAGTTCCACCAGTTTCTGTGAGTCTCATAACAGATCTCTTTGATCCAATTTGTTTTGATTCGATTTTATTAATGCTTCTCGCAATTAATAGGGAATTTGCGTTTATATGGACTGAGAGCTTGATAGTGTCCGGATCTGCCGATGCGGAGACAACTGTCTGATTAGAAAAAATGAAAAATTTAGGAATAGGAAATTTTTCGGTTTAATTTATTCGATGCTTTACTTCTCCCAAACCATAATTGGCAGTAACGGTTATAAACCGTTCGTCACCAGTGTTTGGATCACATGTGAATATAACACCAGCAGAATCGCAATCAACCATTTCTTGAATCACTACAGCCATTGGACTATTGATTAGCTGTCCATAACCTCTTCGATATTCCACAGGAATAAATGCGAACTGAGATGACCAACACTTCATCACTGATTTTATTATTTCTTCAAATCCTTAATTCAAATAATTTTGCTCAAATATTGCTAAAATAAGTTAATTATTATTGTTATACCTTTAACTCCGAGATATGTAGTCATTTGTCCGGCGGCAGACATCTCTTCAGAGTCTTCACCAAAAGCTGAAGATCTCACAGCAAATAATTTATTATCAATATCACCAAAAGCTTGTTTCAACTTTTCTTTTATTTTTAATTCAATATTTTTGGGCATATTTTTGTTTGATATAAGATTAACTAAATTTTCACATTCAGCTTTCAAATTGTCTTTCGACTGAGAAAATGCTAATTTTTCCAATTTAATAATTTCTGACTCTAATCCAATCTCGTTTAACAGTTGCTGATACGCATTAGTTGTGACAACAATACCGTTCGGAACCACAAATCTGTTCGTTGACTTATTTCTTAACAATTGATTGCTTAAATGCTTTAACTGCGCTAATGATGAACCTTTACCTCCGCATAAATCAACAGATTTCGCTGATTCTTCGGAGAATGAGAGAGCGATTGACAGTTCTTTTCTATTATTTAGATTATTGTATTTTGTTTTCGATTTTTGAATTTCGTTATCAGTTTCTTTCATCACAAAACATAAGCCTTTAAATTAATTTAACAAATTTTTAAATATAAAGACAATAATATTAATATTAAACTATAATTTATCGCTACCTTCTTGACCATTGATTAGGATTTTGTGATAAAATCCATTTCCTGGTTTTAATTCTACTTCGATTTCTTTTTCCTCAAATTTAGCCGAGAATTTTATCAAAGATGTTTGCGACAAGTTTTCAAAGTCTACGTTTGATAGCGACAGATCAGTTAACTGGTAATTTCGACCACTGGTCGCAAATAAGTGTCCGAATCGATAATAAAAATTGCTTTCGTTACTATTCATTATTACAATTCCGATATTAAATGCTAGACCTGAATAATATTTTCAATAATTTCAGTAATTTATTTTATGTTTGCCAACTTATTAAATTCTAGAGCCGACATATTTAAAACAACTATTAAATTTGAATAAAATCTAACAATTCAATTTTAATAAAGAAAAATTATTTGTTTTTGTTTCCGATGTGACTCTTATATTTAATGAGATGGTGACAAGTGATAATTTTTTTTGAATAAAGAAGGTATAATAATAGCACTAACCTTTTTTGTTATAGCCACATATTTTAACTATTTTTCTGTCAAGTAATTTTGTTGGTAAATATTTTTTACTGTTACAGCTCCATAAATAGAACATTTTTTCGTTCTCATTTTCTACTTTAAACGTGCCCTTTATTTGTCCGAACTGTTCAATTCGATCTTCGAGATATAAACTCTTTGATTTGGGAGAGTTTGCGATTTCTTTTGCCATAAAATATTTATTGTAGTCATTTTGGTAATCGTACACACTAGACAGTGCTAACCATAAGAATCGTATCTTTACGTAAACCAATTGTTTGCCATTTTTCTTCAAATAGCCTCTAAACTTAATTCTGTATCGTCTGAATGGACTCATCACTTCAAGTCCTAAACCGCACGCTCTGTACTCATTGTCACGAAACTCAACTTTAGTCTCTTCATTGAGTGTGTAATAATTGCCATCGTTGTCATCAATTCGGAATTTTAAATCAGCGGTTACACTGTTGTCTATACAATTAGGTCTCCACTTTAAATTCAAAAACAAACTTTGCTGACTGGAGTTAACGCCATAAATAAAAATGTTTTCACTTTTCTAAATTTTAACAAATGTTAACCATTAAATAAATTTCAAGGCTCATTAAATCAATTTAAATGTAATGAACATAATTTTATGCTCATTTAGTTATAATCAAAAATATCAATAGTTACTATCGTTTTGGCAAAATTATAACTTACTTTAGATGGTTTGGCAAAACCCCATTCGTGATCGAATGGCAAAATTCCTAAATGTCGAGAATCGTTAATCCAAATATTGTGTGTGTTTAATCGCTTTGTTTGACGATTAAATACAAGCTTTAACAGAACATTGATGTAGGAAATCCATCGGCCGTTTATATCCTTATTTAATTTGATTAACTTATTTATCAATAAAACTATTGGGATCGAAATTATTGTTCCCATTGTGATACACAAATAATCTCTGAACGGAGGAAAATCAGCTTTGAATCAAAAAATTACTTCTATTACTCTAGATTTTTTGCAATCATTAGCAGAACGAATATAATATTAATAATAATTATTCACAATCGTTTGAATAAATTAAGACAGAAATGTAAATTTGAAATATAATCAAATCATTTGAATACGTTTCGAAACGAGTATCCGCTGTCTCATCATTCAGTTCGTTAAATAACTTTTTAGTGAGTTCTGTCGTGCATCAAACTTTCAATTCAATATAAATTAAAATCCATGCTTTATTACAATTAAAAGAATGAATAAACAAATATATTTACAGTTAGCGTTATTTTTAAGTCTATTATTAGCTTACAAATACTAGAAAAAGTTTTATAAGTTTTAAAAGTTTCTTTAAGGGCTGGTTTGACGAGTTTTGACGAAATTTAAACTCTTATTACATCATTTTGACCCCAAAAAACATGAGGACATATCACATTCGTTTGCACTCGAAATAGATTTAAATATATTTCCATCCATTAAACATCTAGAAAACTATTACCAAAGTCCTTATTTATACATTAGGCATAGAACTAAATAAAAATAATATATAAAATTGTTCAACACGTTCCCACAATTCAGGATCAAATATTATGAAATAGTTGTTAAACATTGCGATTGGGAAGAGAATGCATTCAGTAAAATAAGTTAGTCTGAAGGCCAATAAATAATTACATCAATAGAATGATTGCCGCAGAATCCTTTCATCATCTCTCCTACTCTGTCACTCTATATCCTTGAATTTTATAAAAAAAAAAGTTAATTGTACTTCAATGCAATCCTTCATTATAATGTCATAACATGTTTTTAAATTAATCAACTTTTTTGACTCAACGTATTTCGTTAAAGCACGAATGTAGATAACAAATATTTTGTAAGATTTTTTTGAAATTGATACTACAACACATATAATTAATTGAAGTTCAAAATTAGTTGAATAAACATATTCTAAAGTTTATAAAAATGTTTTTATATTTTGTAAAATTTTTTACATTAAGGTATGATGAAAATAAAGTTAGTTTAATTTAAATTTACATTTTTTAATTACAATTTTAAAATTTATCGACGCTCGGTTGACGCTCAGCGCTCGAGCGTTTCATGAAAATGAGCGTCGAGCGTAATCATTTACCAAGCATGAAGGCGAGCGTTGAGCGTCATTTATTCTGCGAGCGCGTGGGGTGAGTGCCGAGTTTGCATCGATGGTCATTATAATAAATCTTAACGAAGTTGTTGTTAAGATAATATTTAAACATTTATTAGGAAGTTATCAGAATTAGTAAATACATTTATTTTAACGTCTTAAATGACTTCGCAGAAAATTGAATGAAAAATTATGAATAGTAAAGTCAAGTGATGCACATAGGTTAGAAATTAAACAAATCTGTTAAATCATAACTAGGGCGGTGAAAATCGTTTGAAAAAAGGGTACAAAATCGTTTATTAATCATTTAATAAAAAGGCTTTAAATCGTTTGAAAATTTTTTAAATTTAGTTACAGAAATGAGTTATAATGAACAATCATGTAATACTTTTATGTTAACTTCACATAATGTTATAGATTATCTCTAAATACTACTTTATATTTCGAAAAAAATCTTTCTATTTCGATTAATTTTATGGGACGAATTTCGAATTTTATTTTTTTGAGTAATTTCTGAAGTGAATGAAATCAGATCTGGATTTTGATTGGAAAGCCAGCTTTGCTTTAACCTTAAGTGGTTTAAAAAAGTGGTTATGGTTAATAAGCATTCAGAAAATAAAACTCTTCATGTGTCACAATGCGTGGTAACCGCTGGAAAAAAATTATAGCCAACAATTAATAGATAACGACAAATTTGACTGGAATGGTCAACAACAAGCGCTACTTATTGGCGGATATTTCTATGGCTATTGTATCCTACAATTGCCATCTGCTATATTAGTGCAAAAATTTGGCGCCAAATGGATTTATGGGCCTTGCATTTTAATCACAAGTTTATTATTACTTGTTGGACCAGTTTGCGCAAAATACGGCGGATTCGGTTTATTTTTGCCACAAGATTTTTACAGGGATTGGTTGAAGGGGTTATTCCGCCGAGTATTAACGCCATGATTGTTAAGTGATTGCCAACCAATGAACGCAGTTTCAGTTCGACCACTATTTTTTCTGGGCTTCGAATCGGAATCATTATTGCGTTTCCAGTTGTGGGTGTTTTAAGTGGTTCCACATTTATGGGTGGATGGCCTACTGTTTTCTACTTGTTTGGTATTAGTGGCTGTTTTTGGTTTGTTTTATGGACTTTATTCGTTTAAGAATCACCGGAACATCACCCGAGTATTTCTCATTACGAGTTAGAATTAATCAAAAATAATAGATCCACACAAAATAATTCATCCATATCTGTGAGATAACATATATTTTACTGGAATATATTTTAAAATCATATAAATTTTAAAATGTTTTCTCAAATTCCATGGAAAGCAATGTTCAGTTCAACGCCATTTTACGCATTAATTGTGGCACATTTTGGTCAAAACTGGGGGTTTCTTACGTAACTGACAACACTTCCAACATATTTATGAGCAAACATTTCAGTTTAGCATACAAAAGGTTTAGTTTTGTAAAAAATAACCAAACAAATTAATTTTTCATGAAGTTTCGACTATAATTAAATTTGAATTCGCAGAATGGTATAATCTCTAGCATACCATATGTTTTACAATCAATAATTGGATGGTTGGCTGGTTTCTTAAGTGACAAACTATCGTCAACCGATCGGCTTTCGATCACATTTATTCGAAAGCTTAATAATTCTATTGGTACTATTGTACAACTTTTGCTATCAACTATTAAACTTTCCTATTACTGTATTTCCAGCATTTATTTGTCCCGCACTTTGTATGATAGCGGTAACGTTTGTCGGATGCGATTCTTCTTTTAATATTATTTTATTTTCGCTCGCAATGGCTCTTAACGGACCATTTTATTCAGGCTTTCAAATAACGCACGTCGATATGGCTCCAGATTTTGCGCCAATTCTAATGGGAATCACAACTAGTATTGGCAATTCTCCCGGATTTTTATCTCCTATAGTAGCGAATGCTTTTACCAAAAACAATGTTAGTCTATATAGTATTCTGTATATATTTTAAAACGTTTCATAATTTTAAACTCTAAACTATAGCCTTCATTGACAAATTGGTCGTACGTGTTCTACACTTCATCACTAATCTATATTATTTCGGCTTTAATATTTTTGAGTTTTGGTTCCGCTAAATTACAATCATGGGGTGTTGTGACCAATAAAATGTGTAACAACAATTAACGTCACACCGCAAAATGTGAACACCGCAACGAACGCTATATTTAACACATAGACTAGATATATACGGTATATAATTTAAATGCAAGTGAGCTTTACAAAATAGCTAAAGTAGAAAATTTATATTTTGTACGCAAATATATAAAATTAAAAAAAATGTTGTTTTAAAAATTACTGTATTTTATCGACTATAGGAGAAAAGTAAATTTTTTTAAAAAAATTAGTGCGGGCATTATGCCTAAGATGCGTTCAATTCATGAGAATCAACCTTATTTTGTGAATTTTTGAGTTAATTAATTTTATCTTCTGATTCTATAATAAATTCTTCAAAAATATTACTATATTAAACTAAATTTTGAAAATACTATTAAAGATCGTTCTCTAAGATTCAAATATGTTAAGTAACTTACTGTCACAGATTATTATGGTATCAGGCAAAAAAAAAAAGACTAAATGGTGGCAAAACACATACATGTTACAAAATGTTTCATTTGGTTGCCAACAATACATATGTATGTATGTAATGTGATGCCATTTAGTCTTTTTTATGCAAGAAACTATAAAAAAAACTGTCACAATCCTTAACAAATCTGGTAGGACTATCTGTCAACCAATATTTAATCAATGGCTAGCATATAGAACTTGTGATTTATACACACTATTAAACTATGTGAGATAAGACAAACGAGAAAGAATTTATTGTATTATTAATTAAAGATTATTGTAAAATAATCGTTTTAGTAAATATTTAATGCAAATTTTAAAATACTAATAAATGGATTTATTATATAATAATTTTATTTATCATATCAACATTTTAGCTTTGTTATCAAAAAAAATGTTTTATCCTTTATACTACTGGAAAGATAATAGTATTACAGAAGCTAATATTTATAGGATGAAAATAAGCATATGTTATTATATGATAATAATTTATAACGTTTTCTATTCTAAGTGATAGAACAAGAATGTTTTTGTGTTTTAAAAACCTTAAGTATTTTAAAAGAAATAAACTACAGTATAAAAATTTAAAATTAAAATTTTAGGGTTTTAATTTTCAGAAATAATAGTAAACTAAACATTTTAAAAATTTGAAGGTTAAAACAGTGATAATATAAAACGGCTTAAAAAGGATTAAACAAGTTTAAACTTCATTGTTGAGTACTAGTTTCATTTTTATAAAAGTTATTTTCCAAAAAGTAGAGCTACTGTTTTTGACCATGTCTGTCAGTCTTTCCGTCTGTCAGCAAAATACACAGCTTTGTAAAAATTGTAGAACATGAGGTTATCGTGCTTTTAAATCTTAAAAAGTGAGCTCTCTCTCTCTCTCTCTCTCTCTGTCACGTTCTCCTACAATATTAAGATCAGCTATTTTAACGATTTTAAAGGTTGCTTTGCATTTATAGCGGTTTAAAAAATTATATAATATTTCTTTACTACTGGTAATTGACTTAATAGTTAAATGCATATGCATTAGTGATCTATGATAGCTTATTAATTTTATATTAAGGACGAAATAAGAAGGGAAACAGCCTAATAATTTGCAAGTTGGTTTTGAAATCCCTTTAATATCCCCAAAGAGTTGTCAAAACATTTTTTGGATTAAATAGCAGTTATATTTGTATTATTGCATGTCAAGCAAGTCGGGTAAATGGTATTTTAAATAGCACCCAAATTTAACTATTTTCAAAGCTAAATTATTATCATAGTGGCAAATGTCAGAGGCAGCGGTGTCTAGTTAATATAACAAATTGTTGAATGCTTTGAATAATTTCTAAACTATAGAAAAAATGAAAATATCTGGAACTCTAATATAAAATATTCTGTTATCTATGTTTCAAATCCGTCACTTATACAAATAAAAAATCGCAGTAAATAGGTAATTAATTGACTAATTGATTAATAGCTCTTATCAAGCATTGTTTTGTTAAGCTTGATATAAAAACGATGCGTTAGTCAAACTATCTGCACAGAAGTGAAGGCATTGTGACCCGAAAACAATGGATTCTATTGTTAAAACTTCTATTTTGGTGATAGCGCTTTTCGCGAGTTTCGCCAATACTCTGCCACGAGTTGATAATGGAGAGAATGGTATTAATAATTTTTGATCGAATATTTTTAAATACTCTAAACTTTTACGCGATTTATCTATTTTGCGGGTTTTCAGTTTATTCGGAGGTCACGTATCCGGGAATCGGAACCTTCACTTCAGATGACTTCTACGACGAAAAAATAAGGCCCATTGTTTTTCTACCTCAAAGCCCAGATCATATTGCAACCAAATTTTTTCTGCATACGCGTCAAAATGTGAAAGATCACCAGGAACTTAAGTTACATAATTCAGATAGCATTAAGACCTCGCACTTCGATCCCAAGAATCCTACAAAGTTTATAGTGCATGGGTTTTTGGATAATCAACTGTTCGGTCATTGGATGACTGACATGGCCGCAGAATTTCTTACAGCCGCTGCTTATAATGTGATTATTGTTGATTGGAGTGGTGGTAACGGTTTGCCATATGGTCAGGTAATATTCTCTTTTTATTCTTTATTATTATTAGTTCACTTTTTTAAACAAAAGTCGAGCTTATTTTTAAACAAAATTTGACAACGTCTGTTTGCCTGTACGTTCGCAGTCTTTTAGTAATAAGGATTTCATCTATTTCTTCTATTGAAAAAGGGATTTGGAATCCTGCAATCGTAGCTTAAAAACTGATTAGTTTCACATTAGAATTCATTTACAAAAGAAAAAGTGTGCTATCTATGAATGTGTTGTTCTTGTTTATAAATCTAATCTAACTTTTTAGTAATGTAATGAGATTCAATGATTTTGAGTGCATTTAATTTTAGCACTCGTTTGATAGTATAAAATATTTAAAAAATTTCAATCCATTTATCTTCATTTACTCTCCAACATCAAAAGTTGTGTTATATGCAAATTGAATTGATAAAATTTTTTGTGGTTCAATATTACACGTGAAGACACACTAGACCAGGAAAAAATTATCGTGACAGGATAGAATCGGGATTGAGAAAATTTTTACGGGATTTATCGGGACAGGGTTGTACTATGTAAGTATCGGGATAGGACAGGACTATAAAACTTATTGACTAAATCCCGAAAATCTAAAAATAATCAACTTTAATGTGTAAACATTGTCGAAACTTAATTATTTCAATTTTATAACAAACATTTAAGTGAAATAATTTATAAGGTTTCTTAAGTAAAAGTATTCAGTTTTTCAACAAAAGTTTAGATTAAATTTTTTATTCGAATAACTGCCAGCTTTATATTGATAAAAATAAAATAATTTCGGAACAGAACGGGAAGGACAGGACTCACATTAGTGATTGAAAATTTAGTTCCATTACCGTGGAATGGTAGTGGAATTGGAGATCAGCTTCGGTAATAGCACGGTAATGGAATGAAAATAATTTTGTTTTCCGGTAATGGAACGGTAGTGGTTTATGGTCTGATTTTATAAAGAA
>JAQIXJ010002332.1:0-16239 GCA_034700185.1 Phthiracarus laevigatus | reverse complement strand
TTAACAAAATCTTTTAAAATGGAAAAGTATGGACAGTACTATTGGGAGTTGAAAAGCTATGAGTACACAAGAATTTGCAACAGTTTATCATATTATCACCACGACCTGACGTATTCTATTGTTAACAAGTTCAAGGTCGAAAACGTGAATGAATACTTCAAAGCAATAACAACAGCCTTTGAAAATGCATTTCAAGGCTATATATCTTAAAGTCATCGGAAAGACCTCATTGCAGTTTTGGTCTCTCACCCATCGCTCAAGGAAAACATTTATTTAAAGCTCACGCGCATTAAGGAATTCAAAAAGAAAGTCTTTGCTGATAATATTTGCAAATATTTTTACAGCAAAAATAAAATAAAATAAAAACGGCGAATTGAAAGTTCAACTCATTATCTATAAATACGAAAGTATTAATAGTTTATAATGAACAGCTTAAATAAGCCTAGAGAATTTTTACAATCTGGTGATTATACTTGGGAACTATTATCAACTCAAGAAGAACGTGAAAGTAGAAGTAATTAACATATGTTAACGTTTAAGGCTCAAAATACTGAAAACAATGTGGAGTTTAATCGTCACGTCCGTAATGTTTCTTCTATTATACACGATGTCATTAATCATGTTCAACGTAAATATAACATCTATCAATCATTTCACCTAATAATCGATCATCTGTCACTAACTAAAGAAATTGTTTTACCGCTACAGAAGTTTTGTTTGTTTAATGAAAATGTCTTAATTAACGAATTAACTAATTACAAAATTGTTAATCAAAAAATTTTAATTATTGGTCACGTGACTGTATGTATAATTGTATGCAAATTTTTTTAATAATCAATTTGATGTGAAATAATGTCTTATTATTTTAGCCTATATAGGTAGCGGCCGTGCCATATGTAGCGCACATACTTTAACATTAGCTATACTTTAACATTAGCTATACATTAACACTACCGGAAGTCCCTATACTTTAACATTAGCTATACTTTAACAGCTATACTTTAACATTAGCTATACATTAACATTAGCTATACTTTATTATTAGCTACACTTTAACATTAGCTATACTTTAACATTAGATATACTTTAACATTAGCTATACATTAACACTTCCGGAAGTCCGTATACTTTAACATTAGATATAATTTAACATTAGCTATACTTTAGCATTGTCGGAAGTCCCTATACTTTAACATTAGCACTACGCTGTAAACGAAAACCTGCCCCTCCTCTTTTTTCATACACCACCTCTAGCGTATTAAAACCTGGGCTTTGTTTAGAACAGCCCCTCTAACAGCGCACCATAGGTTAAACTCAGTCGCTCTCACATACATAGCTTCTCCCCTCATAATCGTTCATTGGTAGTAAAACGTGCTCAGCTATAGTCTATAGACGTAAACCGGATGTCACCAAAATCGGACACGTCTACTGATGCTTTAGTAACACATTTATTTTGCCTCAAAACTTAAAGGAATCGTATGTTAATCAACGTTTCAATTAATTTTCGTAATATATGTTAAACATTTCGGAGGGTTATATTAACGTCGTCTTTTCAAATAGGGCTGAAAAAATAACAAGAGACTCAAAATGATAACTTTTGCTAATTTTTTGTTTCATAAATTCAATACAAATAACTGTTATATGTGCACGAAAATATAGTAATTACATCTTTTGATACATATAAAGATACTATTAATTGCTATTTTTTTATAAAAAATGTTATTTAAAAAACTAAATATTTGTCATATACACCCGTACCGCCGGAAGTCAATAGTTGCATTTTCACATGTGTTTTTAAATTAAAACTATTTGTTAAAATTAAAAAATATATAGTAACATATATATACATTGTAACCAACATATAGTTTCAAAATATTAAGTTTATAAGTTAACCTAAACGAACCTATCTTAAAATAACCTAACCTATACACAACCTAACTTAACTAAACCTATCCTTATCCAACCCAACACAATCTTAACTTAACCTTAAACTTAATGAACCAAACCGAACTAAAAAGATCTTAACAAAACATAACTTTAGTTAACCTATACCAACCCTATCAAACCCCAAATTAACATATCCAAATAATTTTTGCTTAAGAGGTTCTGCTAGCATTAAAAAGTTAAACATTTCTGATAATATTAATGAGCTTAAAAGAGTTAGTAAAAACTAATATATTTAACTTATTCTTTGAAATTCGGTGGCTAATATTTAGTTTGGTTTTTTTGTTTAGAAATACTGAAATTAGGTTATTTCGGTTGAAATATTTTACCTTTAAACAATGTTTTTTAATCAATTAATGCCTATAATAACTTTAACCGAAGTTTAATCAATGAAAATGTTTTAGGTTAAAACCGAAATTTCCGATCCCTATTTATATTAAGTGATATTAAATATGTTGAATTAATTGAATCCCAAATAGCTTCATAAGTCACTTCTAACATAATTCTAAGCTGTGGATCCATTAGATCTGCTTCTTTTTCGGTAATATCAAAAATGCCGCGTCAAACTTACTTAAATCTTTAATTGTACCGTTACGTCTCGGCAGACCGTAAAAACCTTTAAAATAACCGAAAAAAACATAATTAATTTTTATTTTATAAAAAGTTACCAAATAGCAACCGCTATTCATTCTCAGTAACCATTTTATTTTTCTATATAATTCAATAAATTTTAAAAATTACATTCCTTTTATATAATATATAACATTTTTTTAATTATTTATAAATTTATAATTATTTAAGCAAAAAATTAGTTTAAAGCTAGTTTAAAATTTAAATTTTAAAAAAATCGAGCATAAATTGAGCAGGGATTTAATAAATAACACGTACAGGCATTGATGTATTCCAAAATACTGTAACTGCAAAAACATATATATATTAGACATTGAAAAAATATCAATCTATATAAATAAATAGATGATCTCTAGCTCTATCTTTCTCTCTGTATGGCACGTCCTCCTACTTTATTAAAATCAGCGTATTTCACGAACGTTACCTAACAATTTATAAAATACTTTTAACCTATTGTTGTAATGTGCGAAAAAGGTTAAGTGTGAAATGCAATAATAAAACAAAATAACAGAAATAAAAATTATTTACAAGAAAATATCAACAATATAAAATGTTATTATGGAATAAAAATGTTCTTACCCAGTGAAGCGGGTTTCTAACTAGTGAATTTTTGAAATAGTATTAAAATAAATAGTTTAAAATTAATTTAAATTCTATTTTATAATAAAAACTTAGCAAAAATTATGTATAATTTTTAATAATAATATTGGTTTTAAAAAATTAACCAAGAATTTCATTTTCATTTAATTTTATCATAATAAAAGTTTTTGGACAGTGATGCAGGACACGCTTTGCTCTTAAGCTTATAACACTCACCCTCACGCTCGGTAAAATGAATTTGCCCGACGCTCACTTTCATGGCATGTTCGAACGCTGAGCATATCCGAGCGACAATATTTGAAATTTTCATAAAAATGTAATTTTCATGAATTCCTTTAAGTGAAAAACATTTTTATATACTAAATCAATTTTGAACTACAAATAATTTTCTAAGTTGAACTAAAAGTTTTTAATTATGTAAACAGGAAATAATTTGTTAAAAATAAATATAATATAAGAAAGGCGATCCGCTTCAACTCCAACGCTTAGCGCTTAATCTCGCGTTCTGTATAAGTCTAACCGCTAGCTCAGCGCTATCTGTTCCAGCGTATGCATCATTGGTTTTTGGAGTTAGCAATTTTTTCGTATAATATTTAGTATAATTAATCTCTAAGTATTTATTCAATTGTGAAAACAATAAACCTATAATAGCTTAAGAGTTTATATAAGTTTAATTATAATACATATACTTTGAAAATGAGTTTCCAATAAATAAAAATAAATTATTTTATTTTAAAATTTTATTTAATTTAAGTGTAAATACAAGTAAAATATTTTAAACCCTTTACAAAATATATGGTTATGCTTATGTGGCCGTGGATGTTGGATGGATCTGTGCTGCATGTATAACCAAATTACTTTTTTGATAATTGTAAAATCTCTTCTAAAACAGGCACGAGTGACAAAGATGAAGGAATTGATTCAGCTAAAGAATAACAAGGAAAAGAATAAATAATTAATATTCAATCTGATTTGCATTCATTAATTTATCAAAAGTTAAACAATTTTTAATTGATGTAACTTATAACTGTTTATCTTTTGAAAAAAAGTCGTCTATACTGTTTCACAAACAAATTTTGTTATTTATATTTACTGATTATACAATAAACTATAATAGTAGTGTAGGGCTGATATATTCCACGGCCCGTAAAAGGGCCGTGGTGTATATCATCCCATTTAAAAATTATTTTAAATAGCTCTGATTGGTTGAAAAATAATAAGCCCCTCCCCTTACCTCTTAACTCCTCCAATTCAACCTGACAGTCGCAGTCAGACATGGTTTCTTGTTTTCCAATTTGGGCGGTTACTAGCATTAAATAAGAACTGAATGTCGTACATCACATACATACAACATTGTAACCAAATAAACGATTGGTTATATGTATGTGATGTTACTAAATTCAGTTTTTTTAATGCTAGTAACCTCCCAAATTGGAAAACAAGAAACCATGTCTGGTCGCAGTTAAGCGACTAGTAGTTTAAGTATTGCATCATTCATTTTAATATAAATTTAAATTTATTTAATTATCATTGTTGAGCGCTAAGGGACTGCCCCTTAGGCAGTGCCAATGAAATCTTTTAAACCCGTTGATTGGTGCGAGGAGTTAGTTCCGTGCGCATGCTTGTCAAAAACAAAGAGATTTGACTACACATGGAATAATTTAAAGTTCACGGGTGCCATAAACGCAAGAGGTTCGGCCACCAGTGGTGTTCTTTTTAAAACAAATTTGTACCTTTTTTTAAATAATCATTAATTTCTTCTGATGTACTTTTATGAGTTTTAATATTAGTACAATTTTTATATCATTAACTTTTTTGATTTACTTTTATTTTGATTTAGTTCAATTTATTTTTTTTATTTTATTTTATTTTATTTTAATTTTTTTAAATTTTAATTTATTTTTTTTAAATTTTTAATTTTTACTTTTGGTATTTTTATTTTATTATTTTAACTTTTATTTTTTCTATGGCACCGTGAAAAAATAAAACCAAGTTTACAAAAATACTATTACTTGAAATATACAGTCATTAAATACTACTTATTTTAAACGTTTAACGTACTTTTTAACTATTTCATCATTTAGTTTAGTATCGTTTGTGAATATTGAAAGGAACTGTTCACAACTAAAACCCATGCATCGGAGGGATGCATATTATACACAAAAATTGCCACAAGTTGCTTATGATATACTTTGTAAGTTTATTGTGATGTAAACCCAGCCATTTGGGTTGTTTTTACACAAGTAATCTTCATACCTTTAAATGGAAATAAACCAAATGAGTCAAAGTAATCTGATATGTCTTTTTGATTAATTGTTAGCCCCACCCAATGCTCTCCTTGTTCTGTGAAATTGTCACTATTCACAATCATCGTTCCAAACTTTAAAATTGGTTTTTATCAAGAAGATATATTCCTCTAAAGTTTTTATATTTATTTAAGAAATATATATTTCATTAGTTTTTATTAAAAGTATTTAATACCAACTCTTTCATAGTTAATTTCAATAAAACTGTCAAACTTACTATACACTAGAATATTTATATCTTCATCGAAGGGTGAGGCGAAGCTTAAATTTCGATTCTTAAATTTTTTAAAATTTTTTGTAGAAAGCTTTCCGGATATTCCAGCACCTTCATTTTATACAGTCAAGAAAGTAAAACCAAATATTGTATAACCATTAGCAAACCCGAATCTAGTAATATCGATTGCATTTGCTCCATTTAATTGATTTGCATCTTCAAATAATCCAAAGTAATCTCTTATTGATAACCATTTTCAAAATAAGGCTCAAATTGTTTTAAAGGATACTGCATACCAATATAATAGCATGAAATTTGTCTTATCTTAAAGTTTTGAAAATTAAAAGGATTTTTATTAAAGGAACCATTGAAAGCATGATGAGCAAAACAAGCAACGTAAACTCTTCTAGGAAGTATTTTATTATACACATCGTTAATGTAATAATCTATACGTTGTTAGGTATATTTAAAGATTTATCTTCTTTTCTAATTATAGGGTACTTTGAATTTGCATGTTTAAGTGCAATATTGTGAGCCTTTAAAACTTTGAAATTTTTTTTAGATTTGTGAACATAGAAACTTGCGTCTAATATTTTTACTTGTACTCTCAAAAAATCATTCACCAGTAAGTAAAACTTCGAATCATGTGGTATGATTTCAATAGTGATTTTGCATCACCCAAGAACAGATTTATCCTTATTTGATAAATCTATATGCAGTTTATCAATGAGATCAAACTCTTTACCTCTCCAAGTATCATTTTCATCATTTCCACTTATTATCTTTTGTCTATCTTCATTAAAGTCTTCCATTTTTACAGGGGTGTCAGGAAACCACATACATGACTGAAGAATACTTTTCTTTGAATTAACGCTTTCGTCCAGTGTTTTATCCATAAAAGTAACATAAGAGTAATTATTTGTTCAAGAAATAACATTGCTATTACCAATAGATACAGTCACTTGTTTAATCATTGAATGAAGTAAATAGTTAACTGGGCAAATAAACTTCCAGTCTTCGACACTTAAAGGTATATCCTTATCAGCCTTCCCCTAACGAATAATAACAAACTTAACTTGTAAATACAGCTCAGTTTCACGAAACTTAATGTACTCATCGTGTCCGATATTAATTTCGAAAGTAATAAGTGATTAGTAGCATTAATAATAGTAGAGATAGGTCTATTTTCTACAGGATTATCTAACATTACAGTGTGTTGAATAAAGAATTCTGCAAAGAAGTTATAGTTAGGTTTATCAACCTGATTAATTTTATCGGAATCCTTCGAAATTTTAGTAAGGACAAATTAATTTTAGCTTTTTCTTGTTTTTCTTTTTAGCCCAATTTTTAGATTTCGCCGCTCTTCTTTTCTTGATAAAAACTTTTTTTTAACTTTCTGTCTAGATATATTTATATATTTTGTCTCAGTTTTCGAACTTTTTCTTTTGTTGTTACTCCAAAACTCTATATTTTTATTATTATACATTCTTTTTTCAGCTTTTTTTCCTATCTGTTCTGACAGTGCACTGATTTTGTTCACTGCCTCTTTTCCAACTACCTTGCCTTATTTTTTGAGCCTATTTATAGCAGATGTGTTAAATGACTCACTTTCTAATAAATTTGAATGTTGGTTGCAGACTTTAAACCAATTTTAGCAATATATTGCAATGCTGGTTATATAATTTTAAAAAAGTTTTTCCATGAGTTACATGTTTGTTAACGAGACCCGGAATACCGTGTAAAACCTGATCCAATGTGATTTACATACTAATCGATGTACTCATTTTCATGAGGTTGAACCATTATTGATTTTTTAATTTTGAATTATGTCAAATAATATTCTATTTATAGCCTTTTTAAATGCATGTCGATTCGAACCCTACCAAACTTGAATGGAATTAAGTTGTCTGAATCGTTTTTGATAGCAATTTCTGTTTTGTTTATTTCACTCTTTAATAATTGGCGGTACTGTGGATTTTCATATCGAATAACACATTGTTCTCCAGATTTAGTTTTGTTTGGAACTTCAACAACTCTTAAAATTAGTGAACAGGTATTCTGATTCGTTGTACTCTGCCTTAATGTTAAAATTTTAAACTGTTTCGTTATTTTCGGAATAACTTTTAGATTCATAATTGTCCCCAAACTCATCGTAAAATGTGATTGGATGTGACTCAAAAATGTTGTACCAACTTTTAGTGTAAGAAATTTCCGATTTTCCTACCATCCATTTTCCTTCCAGCTTGATTCTTTGATTATGAATAGTAATATATTTAGATAAGCTATTTGAAGTATAATCTTTTGTTATTACATTACTCGGAAGAGTTATATACGTCTCATCAAAATTCATATTTAATTTTTATGATTTTTTAGTCTTATAAAATTAAGAACTAATATGTTTTAAAATTTAACTTTACAGAAAAAAGTCAATGTTATTAAACAGAGATCTCTACTATTGACCTACTTATAGACTTTAACTGATTGGTGTTGTCAGCTTTAAGTTTAGGATTTGGCATAATATATCCTAAAGAACTAGTTAAAAGAACAATCAACAAGTTTTGGTTCCCCACACTGAAAAGTTAAATTAATTAAACAAACAGTTGTTACCATAAAAATAAAAGAAACTTGTACGTCGAAAATAATTAATTCTGCTTTGCATACATTATTTAAGCAAATCATTTTAAATTAACTAAATCTTTATCTAAAACCCAAGATTTGAACGAATCAGGGTAAATTAATCACTTTACAAATGGTTCTTTTTTGTTTTTATGTTTTCTTGTTTTATTAATTTTCTCTATTTTGTGTATGATTTCAATATCATTTTGAATTTCACTTGGATAAAAACTCTGTTTTAATTTTCACCCTGAATTGTCATCTTATTTATAAACAGAAGAAGAGTTATTTATAGGTTTAACTATTGTATATATTTGATCACTCCAGTTAGGGTAATAGCTTTCTATAGAGGCCCCAAACTTTTTTCTAACTTTATTACCAGAGTTAAGAATTGTTTTTTTTCAGACTATTATCATTTCTCTTGAGATTTCTGATCCGAATAAATTTTAAAAAACAATTTTTTCATTACTCACATTAACTTGAATTGGTTTCATTTTTATTGATCTATGACATGAACTATTGTAAGACTTAATAAAATTTTGAAGTTTATTAATATATTTTCTAGTTCAAAAAGCTGTGAAACATTTAAACATTTTTGAGTTTAGTGTACTTTTAAATCTTTCAATGATGGCACATTTAACAGTATCGTTATGAATTGTGAAGTGATTTAAATTTTTTTAAATAAATTTAGTACTTGAGAGTTTTAGATTTCAGTTCTTCTATCCGTTAGTAACTTCTGACATATGTTATTATCAAATAATTTTATAAAAGCTACTGTGAATGATTCTCCATTTTTAGTTTTTAACGGAAGAGCATAAGCAAATTTTGAAAAACAATCAATTACTGTAAGAATATATTTGTAGTTTTTGTTGTGTTTCGATATTTCTCTTGAATCAACCAAATCTGCTTACCATTGTTCTACACTATGAATAACTACAAGTCTGTTTCGTTTAAACTTTTTTCTTGCTGGAAAATACAATATGTATGTTAGTTCTCCTTTAAGCCAGTTTTTTACTTTTTATTCTCTAATCTATGGATTCTTTTCTTTATCTGATTTAAAAAGTGATTTTAAGATTCCAAATGAGGCTCTGTTTGAAGTATCATAATATATTTTCTAATGTTTTTTCTTAAATGACATTATTCTGAGTCTTATGCCTGTTCCCACTTATACTTATTTAAAAAAAATTTTATTATACGAGGTTTTGGTGCATATAATTGAGTTAGATTCGATTTTTTTGTGTTTTCACGTTTTTCTTATTTTACTTTCTTGTTTTTTTTCTAATGTTATGATTTTCACTTTCACTACTACTTTTACAATCGCTTTTCTTTTCCTTTTTTTAACTTTCACTTTTACTTTCACTTTGACTTATACTTTTACTTTCACTTTTACTTCACTTTTACTTTTACTTTTACTTTAACTTTTACTCTCACTTTTACTTTCACTTTTACTTTCACTTTTACTTTCACTCAATTCAGCATTGAATTCAATGGGTACTAACTTCATCATATGGCAATTAGACATCATTTAATGTTGAAAGTAAACTTAAAACAACTGGAATAATCGACAAAAGCCAACCTCCACTTTGAATAATCAACTTTTTCTTTAAATATTTTGGGCTTATCTTCTTTTTTATAACAGATATTTCAACAATGTTTTTCCAGTTTGATTTTGATTTTTCTTGTATTTTAGTTTTAATGTTGTTTGCAATACTATTTTTAGCTATTTCTTTTAAAGCCTTAAATTTACAAGCATTACATGCAAGTTAGCTTATAGAGGACTTTTAAAGTTTTGGTGACAATGTATTTAAAATTGATAGGTTGTGAATACAATTATTAAAATTTTCATTCATTTTGGTATATAAACTAATGATAAATAATCTCTATTTATAGATTTTCTATATATAAAATCAGATCTTAATCTTAACATATCTGGAATTGTCTGAGTAAGATAAATTTATAAATATCCGTATTCTTTAGTTGTAGCACTCTCATATGCTTCTAAAAACCCTTTTAATTTATCAGGATATATTAGTTTAGCTAAGCATAAGATTTGGTTTTTATCCATAGGGTTTTAGATAATAATTGTATAGTGACAGTTCAAGCTAATTTTTATTATATGATTGCCCTGATGAAATATGTTTTGAGTTATAAAAATTACCTTATGTTTAGGTGATGACTACATTTTGTAAACAAGTTAGTAAAGTTCGGATTATTTCCAAGCTGCTTCAATAAATCATCTACAGCTGTATAACCACTAAATATTCTTCGCATTGTCTGATTTAATTTTCAGCTGGTAGACCTTCCGCATAAGTACAAGAAATATTTTCTGTTTCTTCATTGTATAAATCCTGAAACTGCCCGTATGCCCACAATAGTTTCAAGTTTTAGAGTTGTGGGTGAAATAATGCTTTATGACTTGATAGTAAATATCTAACTTATACTGTTTTACCACTAATGGCGAGGAGTAAGTTCCATTTACTTTCAGTTACCATTAGCACATGCGGTTCGGTATCCCGAAAGTGGCATCATATTCCATGATGTGCTATTTAGCTACAGTCACTTGCAGCGCAAGAGGCCCGGTATACTGTTAGTAGCATCAGTTACAATCTTGTATTTTTAGTTTGAGCATAAGTTTACATAATTTGCTCTTAAGGTTTACTTATTCTATAAGAAACTGTCTTATTTCCTATTTTACGCCGTTTTGTAGAAACCATTCGGTCTTCTTTCTCCATATTTACAGTAAATACATTATGCAGTTTATCAGAGCGAAACTGAACTTGTGGTATTCTTTTTGTTTGAGGATTATTGTCTATGTACTTCTCAGCAAAATCTTTTATTACAACAAAGTTTAGTTCTTTACATGCGTCTTCAGATAAATTTATCAATGCGTCTTCACAAATTGGGCCATTGTGCAAGTTTTCTCCACAAACTATTAATCATTAACTTAGCAATTAATCTTAACCTTGCGTTATTTTAATACTATTTGGGTCGAGTGCAATTGATTATTTTTCTTCAAATTTAGTTAAAAATTATTGTGTCTTATTTTTATAATCACACTATTTTTGACACTCTGACGCTTCAGTCTTGATCTTATACCAAGTTTGAATATATTTTTTGAAAACTTCTCTTGATTTAGTGTTATAATGAAGAACTTCATAAATTTTCGTGAGTTTAGATCTAACTTGCATGGCTTTCTTAAGTTCATTAGTAGTCCATGTACTAACTATTTCTCGTTCAGAAACTGAGTGCTCACAAAGATTTGGATTTTGTTCGTATGCACATTTACCACATAATGGAAACATTATTTTATTATCTAATCTTTGAGGTAAAACTGGTATATGTAATGCGTTTCATAATGCGGTTCTACTTTGCATATTTTAAATCCGAAAAAGTTTTCAATATGGGTCCAACCGGGTTATGTGAATGTAAAAATTACGATTCATCATTATTGCAACTGTTAAAAGACGAACGTTCTTTGAATAGTAGTTTATTAATTCTTTTTAAAATTGAACACGAGGTAACTCAACTTATTCTTTATGCCACTCGATAATTTCTTTTGCTGTTTTTTGCTACATTACATTAAAGCCAAAGAATTCAACTGTCGGAATTGGTCCATTATTGTTTTCGTTTACTTATTATTTAAATGATTTGGGAAAAAGCCTTTAAAAATCATGTCGTCAAATCCAAATAAATAAGGTAACGACGCTAGAGGCTGCATAAATATGCTTAAACTATCTAAAAATCTTGTATTTCCAACATATATCTTAGGTATTTTTATAACTGTTGTGGTTGCATCTATACTTTCAAACTTTTTTTCATATATATCTCGGAAAGTGTTCGTCGTAGCCTTCAGCGTTATGTGCTAGCACATAGAAATTAGCTTTTTTACAATCAGCACTTTTGGCGAGGTCATTTTATAAAAAGTCACTAAACCTTTGTATGCATGATTCTCAATAAAACTCTAAATAACCAATACCACACTGCTTAGGTACATTTTTGTTGTTTTATAAGTTATTTTATTTTGTTTTTGTATACAAATCAAAACATTTATCACAATTTATTTCATAAATAATAAATTTGGTTGATGTTAAAATTTTAGTTTCATTTTCTTGCATTTGAATACATTCTATATTATATGTAACAAAAAAACTTCGGTAGTTTGTCTTCCTTCACGAGTTATTCAGCACAAAGTGGTTTAAGCATACATCTGTGAGGAAATATTCTATACTTTTCATTACAATTTCTACAGGTGTGTTGATCACCGACATGTATTTCTTTTTCTTAGTGCTCAGCTTCGCTTATTTCAGAATTTTTTTAACTAAACACAACTTGTTTTCCATATGATTATTGTAGCAATCTTCTCCGTAAAATGAGAGATTACATATGCAAAAATCATTTAGTGCTAATATATTTTTACATAGCGGATTAGAATGACATTGCTGACATGATTTTTCGCATCTATGATGATGTTTATTATTATACCCAAAATTACACATTCCACAATAGTAACTATTATCTAGGTTTGCAGGCATTGACATAATAAAGTTATTGTAACTATGTAAAAGCTCTTAATTAATTTTAAATGGAGCCGAATTGTATTCTTCTTTATAAAATATTCTATTCTTCGGATTATTTCTACCAATTACAATTACTTGATAATCTGGTGCTATATGTTGATGCACAGTATTAGTTTCACCTGGACTCATGGATGTATTGATATCCAGCTGTAATTCTAAACATTATTTGCTGGTTTCCTCTGTCTTTTGATAGAATGGAACTTGAAGAACTTTAAGGCTGACTTAGAAAATTCAAATTTTCAAAATTCATTTTTCTAGAGTAATTTACTCTATATATCGATAATAGTCCATATCTAACATGATTAAATCAATAAAGTGACAATACATTTATTCATATACACCTGGGACCCTTAAAACCCGTTTAAAGCTTTTAGCTGGGACTAAGAAAATTCAAATTTTAAAAATTCACTTTTCTCGAGTTTATAGGCTCTATAGATCGATAAATTTGAATTTTCTGAGTCCCAGCTAAGAGCTGTAAAGTGGTTTCAAGGGAACCAGGTGTACCTGAATGAACATTTTGTCAATTTTGCGACCTAGCCATGTTTGTTGTCAACTATAATCGATATATAGATCAAAAAACTCGAGAAAAATGAATTTTGAAAACTTGAATTTTCTAAGTCCCAGCTAAGAGCTGTAATGGGGTTTTAAGTTGACTAGGTATACCTGAATGTACGTTTTGTTAATTTTTTGATTTAATCATGTATGTTGTCGTCTATTATCGATATATAGATCAAAAAACTCGAGATATGTTTAATTTGAAAATTTGAAATTTCTATGTCCCATCTAAGAGCTGTAAAAGGGGTTTTAAGGAAACCAGATATACTTGAATGAACTTTTTGTAAATTTTAATCATGTTAGTAACACACTTAACTTAAAATATTTTATTTAAATTTGATGACTAATAGTAAAAAACTAGAATAATCATTACAATGGAAGAGTTGTATTTTTTATATGGTTAGCCTAAGAGGCTAACCATATGCACATCACCTCATTTTTTATCGTTTAATATTGACACATTTCATTTTTATACTTCGTTTTAAAATACATTTATATTGAATATCATTCATTAGTTTCTTAATCAACATTTGTAAATAATCTCATAACTTTCATAAACACATTTCATAATCATTTCTTACACATTGTAAATAACATTTAATTAACATCCACATCATCACTAAACTGTAAATATTATACATCTAATCAAATTCTTTTATTTTTTTATTTTAATTTAATTGTATTTTTTACAATATTTATTTCATTTAAAATTAAATAATAGTCAAAGCAAAATAACAATTATTGTCTACTTCGTTTCTACTACCTAGCTTTGTGTAGTAGAACCAATAGTTTGATACTTTGGTTTGTAGCTCCTGGAATTACTCGAATATTTTTACTTAATGAGTTGGATTCAATAGATGGTGTTTCATAATTTTTGATTATTTAAGTTCACTATAAATTGTTCTAATCAAGTGTTCTGTTTAATAACATTTTTCAGAAATGTAGCTTTTTTCAGAAGACTATTTTTCATTTTTTTATTCGATGCAGTACCCAACTTCATATTTAAACGATATCTTACTAGTTCCAAGAACATTATAACAACTTATATTGTTGTGAATTTAAGATATTGCTACAACCCAGTTTCCTTTTACTATGCCTTTATCTTAAAGTAGTCACAAAACATGCAATAGAGTTCTTTGTGTTATAAGCATTTTTTGAATAAATATTACTTTAAAGTGTAATTCTATGTTACTGTTTAATTTAATAGTTCGACTCAACAAAACATATAATTATTCTTCTTGCTTTTCGACAAATGGATTTTCAATATAATCACATTTATAAGATTTAAATTGACTGAAAAAATTCGATAAAACTTTTTGTAAACTTTTGTTATTATTTCTTTTTATGGACTTTTAAGAAGTTTAATTTTGTAGTTATAATCTTTCAAACATTAATAAAAAATAATTTGGTGTATAAATAAAACAAACACAAAAGTTTGAATTACCAATGTAATTAATACTGAAACAATCAAAAGTAGTTTGTATAAATAGTTTTGGAACATTAATAGCTCTGAGACTGTTCAATATTATTTAATAGACTGTCTTATTATCTTCATTTCGGAACATTATTTTAAGGTAAGGTATAATATAGCCATATTAGCTTGTCAAAACCACAGTCCATAAATTTCGCCACTCATTTTAGATTCATTAATCTTACCGAAGTTATTAAGAATCAACACTATTACCCAATGTTGTTGATAATTACAGCAATAGCATTCATAATGTATTTGGATTTAAAACTAACCAATTGTTTTATGGAACTAATTTAATAATTGTATCGACCTGAAAACAGCAAGAAATATAGCAACTGACGCAGTAACAAAGCAAAAGCTAAATGAAAAGCATTGTTTTATTTAAAGCATCCAAGTATAATATTACAAATAGGAGACACAGTTAAAAAAAGATTCCTGATAACCAAAAACAGTAAACACAAATTTACACCAAAGTTTGATTGTCCAATTAACAAAATGTTTCGAAAACAAAGTCAACTTCGAAATTTCGAAAATGGTGACAAAACAAAAATTTAATGTACACATCAGTTATCTCGAAACATTCAACATCCGTAGGGGTATTCTTCAGAACCAGGGAGAATGATGTGTCACACATCTACATATCTACACATCTACATAATAGATATATACTCGATAGTTTAATATAATTATAAGTCATATTTTGGTAGTATAATATTAATGTTAGTAAGATGTTATTTTACTTACCAATACTTAACTGATAGTGAAAACATATTCACTTAATGCTTAACACTTAACGCTTATGGAATTGACTTAACATAAACTCAAAATTATTTATTGAAATATTTGTTGAAAATAATTTGTCTTATTTGTGGTCAATAACTCATGAGTACTGATCATTGTTTGAGTAATTTAATCTTAATTTTCGTCATATCATTGATTGGATCCATAAGACACAGCAATAGTATGTGTCTAAAGACAATCAAATCATTCATTCATTAACACGTTGTGGCAAACTATTTATCATTCAAATTATGTTACGATTATCATGCAATCAAAACCGGTCACAATATAAGTTTTGTGATTATAAAATACAATATTAAGTTAATATCGTAATCAAATACAATACTGTAATGCACTATTACCTATTTTCCACCATTTTATTTAATAATAAGCATATTCGACTGAAATCATACCTAAATGTTTCATTCGAAACTTTTCGTAACGCATTATAATCATCTCTCATATTCATCATTAAAAACAATTTACAACTGTCTGAAAATGTTTCACTGATCAATTTATATATATATGTGGCTAGAATTTGTAACTATA
>JAQIXJ010002331.1:0-16241 GCA_034700185.1 Phthiracarus laevigatus | reverse complement strand
TAACTCATTATTTTGAATATTGAGAATTTGATTGCGTTTAAAACTTTTATTTAAATTAAAATAAATTTATATTTTTGTTAGGTTTACATAGGTTTATAAGCTTAGTAGGTTTAGTTGATTTGGTAAGTTTGGATAGGTTTGGTATTAATTATTGAATTATTTTTAAACGAGGTAACAACAAAATTAAAATAAATTTTAAATTATTTTTTTCGAACAATGGAGCCCATGTTTAACCAAAACCATATGTTTTATTGACCAATAAAACGATGGCAAAATGTAAAATAAAAGATTTTTACTATAAACTGTGATGTGTTGTATGTAACATCTTAATCACTAATATGGCGAAATATAATATCACGGCTAATCTTAGTGAAAACCACTGCCATTTTTGACAAGAAAATTAAATTATTTTTGTCCACACTATTTTTAATCAAAATAATTAAAATTCTAAATTTTAATATATGAAAAGTAGGAGATTAATGTTTGGGCTACAAGTTTGAAGAATGGTATATATAGTATATACTACCTTTAATAGTATAATTATAATATATTTTATATCTCATCTGTTTTTATATAATACCAAAACCCAGTCAAGATTTTTAGCTGTTATGTTTTAGTACTTGTCTGTAAGCTATTAGCTTACCGTATTGTCTGACGAGTAATGATGGCAGAAAGCTAAAGCTCAGACAAGCTAGCTTAAGCCTGCTCAAGCTCAAGATAAAGCACAAACATGAGATTTAGTTTAATTCTAAAGCTATAAGCTCACCATATTTTGAACTTAAATTTGTAAGCTCAAGCTCAAGATTAATTCAAGGAGCTTATTGAGCTTGTGTTGAGCTTACGTTAATAAAAACGAACTTTTACCATAAAATGTTTTAAATTTCATATAAGTATTGCATACATCAATAAAATATTTTTGCTTTTGAAAAATAATAATAAACATTATCTTAATTGCAAGCTTTAGAGTTAAAGTAATCGATATTTTACTAGTAGTTATGACTTAAAAATTGGAATATGAAAATATACAAATATTAAACCCATGTTAATGTAAATTATTAGTGAATTTCAATTTTTTTTGTAAGATATAAGCTCACCGTTAAGCTCAAGCCAATTCGTGAATTAGTAAGCTCAAGCTTAGGAGAACATTTTAATTTTGAAGCTCAGCTCAATTTTTTTCAGTTTTGAGCTTAAGCTCTGCCTGTTCAAGCTCAAGCTCAGGAAAATTGAGCTTTCTGTCATCATTACTAACGAGACAATATTTTTGAGTTCGTTAAAACTTATTTTTTGAAACCACTTTTGTTTTGTAGAGAACATTCAAAAATAAATGTTTCAAAGTTTGACAAGCATTAAAACAAACAAAGATTATTCAATAATAATTATTTAAGTATTTTTATTTAAATGATGTTTTGGAGGATTTGATTTTGATATTTACATTGTAAATAATGTTTAATACACAAATGCTGTTTATAAACTAAATTAGTTTAAATGATGTGATCACTAGGGTTTCGAAAATCGTTAATTAAAGATTTGCTTAAACCATTCTAAAACATATTGGTAACTATACTAAAGTTTTTTTTTATTTAAATAATTCAAAAAATTTTTATTTTAATTAACCATTCTAACGGTTTTAAAAATAACTAACGTTTTATTAATTTCTAACGAATTCAATTTTTTTAAAAATTTGTTAAAATTGTAGGTAAAATCCGAAAAATTGTCGATTAAATCCGATAAGTTTTAAGTGGGGTCTTGTTTTCCTGTATTTTACTGGAAAAATATTTACATAAAAAAATTTTAAGCCACAAAGCTCGAAATATTGCCGTATTAATCCGTTGAGTTTTTTTAAGGACCTAAACTTTTTCAAAAATTTTAGTCAAATCAATAATTTTTTCTAACGATTTTCTAACTATTTTATCAATTTTTTCTAACGATTAATAAACGATTTTGCAACGTTTTTTCTAACAATTTTCGAAACCGTAGTGATTGTATATGATTGATTTAAAAAAACAATTTCAACCAAATTTGTTATTTACGGTTATAAAGTTTACTTACGCAATTACAAACGATGGGTTTGATATGCATTGGCAGTGCTTTGCGACAATATTGACCTCTATATGACGTAACGTGTTTCACAACACGCCGCGCGCATGCGTTCAATGTTATAGTTGTGGGGTTTAAAAACATTTACACATTGGATGTAACACTTGGTTGTGTGTATTGTAGAGTAAGTAACTATGATATGATTTTCTATGAATGTATGTATTCCAACAAATAATAAGATCTGATGGAGAGATAGTTTGCATATGAAATGGATTACCTATTATTAAGTGATGTAAGAGATAGTTTGATGCGAATAGAGTTTTCACGTGTTGCCATAGTAACTGTATTATTACCTCTGATTTATTGCATTTTATGGTTAATATTAACTTTAACGGTATCTCATCTATTAATTATGCTATTAATAACAATCATCTATCAGTCAGTATTGTTGAAATTGGTTTATTTGCTCGCAATTCAACACTTGTATGGCGTATAGCTATTCAAAGCTATTATCTCCGCGATTCAACTATATTTTTAATACCGATTATGTATTATAATAAACATAATTCATTACATATTTTTATATTAAATATAATAGAAATTTCATCATTAATTGGTATAACAATTCAATCGCAAATCCAAAATTACCGTAAGTTTTTCAATATTTCTGTTTTTCATTCATAACATTATATTACTTTCGATTGTAATTGTAAATGCGTTTAATGGAAATGTTAGATAAGTTTTTCATTGAGTATATAGAATATAGAGAAAAACGCATACATGCCATCATAATTAACTAAACTTAATTAACTAAAAATAGTGATTCCGTTATCTCATTTGTTTCCAAATGAAAGCATTGCTAACGACTTGTAATGTACGTTAAGCTTAAGATGACTTAGTTTAGCGCTAGATTTGTAGATTGGCGTTAGAGTTGGTCGACTCATAGACAGGTGTCATTGGTTGAGGTTAACTCGAATGGGCCACACTTACGTACTTACGACTTAGAGTCACTGTACAGTAACCGTATAACCGTACCGTACAATAGTAATTGATTGTTAACTAATGCATAATAAACGTGTGGCTAAACCTTTTTCAACCAAACTAAGTATTGTAAATATTGTACTGTATAACTGTATAAATACAATATCATAATTAGGATTTCGACTTAAATGTAATATTTTTTTTTGAAAAGTTTATGAAACACGGATTCAGTATTTGATAATGCACTGGTAATATAAATATTATCCTATAATATATTCGATATAATACCTATTATAGTGCGTTCTCACTAATCCCTAAAATGCCATAAAGTTTATGCATGCATTGTCGGGACAAACTTGTGTTCTTTTATCTCGAAAGCATTCATATATTGAAATAACAAACCAAGTTGAATGCATTGTAGCGTAGAAACAGGAGGCAAAGCTGCAACCTATACGAATGGCATGCTATAATGCATACAGTATATGGTCGGCTATATGGCAGGTGATACCATTTCTCAACTTATGGCAGACGATAAACCTATGAATATAGCTTTCAGTTCATATTATAATTAATTGAATAGTGAAACGTAGATCAAAACAATTATTGCTATAATAGTATAAATAAATTGTAATCAATTCTTTAACAGCTCTGTTAATACTAGACTACCAGTGAAAGTTAATGAAATATTTTCACTAAAAATGATCGACAGGTTTATATGTTTATATTTATTTTTGCATTTCAAGATTATTTTAATGCTTTTCCACTTAAGTTTTTAACGCGCATTTAGCAACCTTTGTATATTTATAATACGTACTAATGATGTGCAAAGAATACGAATCAGAAAAGAAATAAATATCGGAGACATACGTCTCTAATATGTCTTACTATACATGTATTTCTATTATTTATGATGTATTGATCAATTGAATTAGTGATATATAAGAGCTGTATGTATGTTGCAATTACGAGTATAAAGGATATCCTGGAACTATCGAGTGAATCACATCAGATGCACATTCAAACCGGAAGATGAGACCGCTTTTAGTACTCTAACTTTCTTTTATTTCTATTTCCACCAGTAGTGTTGACAGTTCTATATCCTTTAAGTAAATGTCTATTATTGAAGTAAATCTTTTAAAAGCATCTTATAATACATTTAACTTTGCTTTGTATGACTGTTTAATACATTAGTTTTGAACGCGACTGTTTAATACATTAGTGATGCTCACGAGTCAGCATATTTTTGAAAAATAGTTATGTTTTCCTTTTTTACTGTATCTTAAACTCATTTTTAAAACTTTGGTTTCAACTAAATTAAATCTCTTTAATTATATAAATATATTTATTATAACTTACATTTTTAAAACTTAACCAATTTTATTATAGGCATTTTGTTTGAAAATATTTTTAATTTAAAAGTAGATTCAATATAAAACTTATTTACAATCGCGCATAAAGTACAAAGTTCGACAATTTGAAGATTTCCCATTATAAATAGCTTTCTTACTAAATAGTTTTAATAGATTGATTTACGATTTACTTAAATTTTTATAAAGTACTTTACAGCACTTTATTAAAAGGCAAAGTACTGTAAGTACTGTATAGTTAAAACATTAGTTTTATCTTTAACCATAATTTATTATTATTGTGTTTGGGATTAGATTCTCATTTTAAAGTATATCGATCTTGGAATATATTGAAGGAATTTACCTGTATTTTGTTAAATCATTAGAGTAGTATTAGACCACAAATAATAGAAAATTGTATGTCACAGTTTGGGACGGATGCAGCTGTACAGCTGTGCTGCTGTTCAAAGCACATGGTTATAGGATATACTCAATTAACTTAATTATTTTATTTCAAATACAATCTGCATTTTAAATTTAAAACGAATTTAAATAAAAAATAAAAAGTTATTTTAAATTGGAAAATAAGTTTTATTACCATAACGGTTATATAAATATATGTATACTGTATAATCTAAAACTTGTTCAAGTTATTCCAGTTGAATAAAAGAAGTTTAGTCAAATTTTAGTGTTATCTTTACTTTTATTAGTTTACATATTTGTTTTAATATAATGTTCCGCTTTTACTATGTTCAGAATCGAATTCTTTTCATCGATTATTATAGCATAGCATCTATTAAAATATTTGATAAAAGTTTCACAATAGACAGATTGATTGATACGACTTCGTTTGACTTCTGCAGCAATTCTTTTGTCCCAATAACATAACAGTTATGAGTTAAGAGCACTTATCTTGATGTACAACACACTAATATTTATCGAGTTTTTCGAGTTAAACTTCCACACCAACAATACCGGTAGCGTACTATATAGGTTTCTTTATAATTGGAAAATTGGTTATGAAAGCCAAAATTTGTTCGCGACAAATTGTTGTCCCGCCCAATCCATATTTATCCCCCACTAAACCCGCAACACGAAAGTACGCCATTAAACCGACCACACATTATAAAATTTTTATTTCTATATACAGTAAATTTATATAGTTCTTTGTATTGCTAAATAGTTTTATTATATTTTATGTAGTTTTATAAAATTCGTTAAAAAATAATTTATTAAATTTTACTTATACTGTTTTATTTTAATTTACTATTAAAATAAGTTTGTCTTAAAGTATACAGTTGTAAATAATTTTGGTAATTTTTTAATTAAATCATTCTTAACACTAATAATGTTGATAAATTGGATAATATCGTAATGGAAAAAGATATATTTGATTCCTATTAAGTCAATTCAGACAATGACAAATTGAGGAAAAAAAGTTATAACTTTAGTTTCAGTTGATATTGATATGTTTTTGAAATAAAGCAATTTATAAGACAACAGTAAGCTATTTATCACAAAATTTATTTTATTACATACTATAACATATTTTTATAAATAAAATTTTAAAAACTATTAATAAACTATTTTTGTTTATTTTTTCTATCGATTTTCAGTGCCCTACTTATTAGAAATTTCAAATTTAAAGTCACAATAAACTTTTCGAATTTGAAGAGTTGAATGCAATTTCAACGCAACACGCGTTACAAAACTTTCATTGAGTGTTGCGTTTTACAACTAACGCGATAACAGCGTAATCTTAATGTTACTTAAATGATAACAACATTAACTTTGCGAGAAAGCTTATAACAATCTTTATGATTTAAAGTACTGTCATTTTTATAATGATTCAAAAAATATTATGCTTTAATCGTAGCTATCTATATATCACCCGACATTATCAGGAATTTGTTTTTATTATAAATTCACTCTCTAATGAACATATAAGGTATATAAGTTATATTTACCGCATTGTATTATAAAATTATATATAAAATTGATATATAATAATTTATAGATAAAAAATATTTTGTCTGTTTAATATATTTTAAGCATTTATTTAATAAATATTTTGTGATTTTGTAAATAAATTAGTAAATACAAAGATATTTTTAAAATACATTTCGATTAGTTTTTGAGACCAAACAAAATCCAAAAATTATCAATAAAATATAATTAATGTTGGAATAGAGTTATTTGCACCAATTTCGATATATAAACAAATTGTACAAATATGCGAATTATACACTATTTATACAACTATCAATGTAAATATTTTTCCTGGATTAATGGTTAACTTAAAAATTTTTCATTAAATCTTAGGTAAAAATCTTAAGTTCTTTTCGAGAGTACTGAACGCAAATATAAATTTCTAGTTATTTATGTTCTGTTTAATATTCCATTATTACGCAAAGCTATAGTATGGAGTATGTATACTTGCATTTAGGCATTCGAAAGAGAGAGAGAAAGCCGTGTTTTATGCGGAAAAGCTTTACGAATTACCGTTTGTAAAACAAAATTGTTTGTTTATTTAATAAGTAATAGCGTAATTCCGAAAATTCTCTGCGAGCAATAATTGTTAGTTTCATGCTTTTTCAATTACTGAATTTTTCTTAAATGCTTTTAAAAGTACGAATAATACGAAAACGAATTTAATCTTGACATTATTAATTTAAAATACAGTATATTACTATTTTAATTCCGGATATTCTATATGGCTATTTTTATATTTATTAGCAAGAATTCGAACACTCAAAACTTTTTCTGACATCATTTTGACTAAATAGAGCGAAAATTTGTGATGTAGTATTTCGATTTATGTAATACGTGTAGGCATAGTATTTAAATTCGAAAAATTACACACAACTTATTAGAATTAAAACAGAGACTAATTCATAATTTTATAATCCAATTGAATTAAAAACTAATCGAAATTTTTAAAAATTTTATTAAGTGAAATCGAGATCGAAGATCCGAGTTGCTTATGTTATTAAAATTATTCGTTTTTAGAGTAAAACATGAACATTAGTAATGCGCTCACTTTGGCTAACATTATTGGTTTCTGTTTTTAAATAAACAAAACTTTTTATTAATATTGTTTCGCTAAAAAAGTCTACAGACAGAGCCACAGAAATCCCAAATCCAATAGCTCGACTTTTACAAAAAGAGCTAAAAATAATACAGAAATCGTAGTTAAGGTAAAAAATTATTCATTGTTTTTTATGACTTTATTAATGAACGTTAATTTTAGTTTTGTGTACTGTTTATCTTACGAGGGAATGATCCCAACTGTATTATGCCGAATTCGATGTCCTATACAAAATAAAAGTGGTCTCGAAAAATTCGGCATAATACAGTTGGGATCATTCCCTCGTTAACCGGTATTGTAAAAATTTTTCTGTCGTTTTGTGACATTTCGATAGATAATTCTAAACCAATAAATTTCGACTAATTCTTAATACTTTGTATTAAATAATAGTTGTGAGTTCAACTCATTCACAGGTTAAGTAAAATTAAAACTTAAAAGTTGTCGTTTGAGTGCCTGAATATATGTGCTAAAAGAAAAATGTTAACCTTAGTGTGAGAACATGTTTTATTGCCCGCTAAAAGGGATACTAATACCGCTAAAATAAAGATTTTACTATAAGATTAAAATCAATATCGGAATATAAGCAAAATTAGTTAGTTGTGTACAAAAATATATTATCTTAAAATGTGTTCTCTTTTAACGTCACTATCCTTACTGTAATTCAATTAATGTTTATCATTAATTTTAAGAGTTTTATACTAAAACAATCATAAAATTAATAAAAATATACAATAAAATTATTTGAATATGTTTCGAGACTATCGTAGTGTATACTCTTTCTAAATCTTCCAATTCATGAACCGAATTCCCAATGATTTATGTCTCGATATAAATTATAGTTTTGTTGACTTTACTTAATTATTCAAATTTTACTAAAAAATATATCAATCGTTACTCGAATTTTTTTTAATAAAATATGAGATAATGAAAAAAAGCAAAATTTAGCCAAAAATTTGCTTAAAATTGCTTTTGTATTTTTGAAATTTTTTTATTACATTAATAATGAAATCGTTTGTGATCTTATTAAATAAAACACGCAATCGTACCATAACATTAAATTAGGACAAAGCGATTTTTAAACTTAAAACTCTTGAAAATAAAATTTTTATGCTTGTAAAATGTAAAAACTGAGAATTTTTACAAAAACATTATTTAATTAAAACATTTAACATGGATTTTTACGGGGAAAATGTTACATATTGGTCATGAATTTTTAGTTGTCATTCATTTTTTCACTTAAATACAATTTTTAAAGCTTTCTAATCCGCATTTAGGAATAAACATCAGTCATGTTAACATTATATATTGCCTCATATTTATTGTGCAATCATTTATTTATATTAGACTGCTTTTAAAGGTTCGGTAGCAGTGTTTTCTCCCTCAATGGCAGCAATGGTTAAGCTTACAGTTAATGTCAATTCCCCAGGTTTAAGAAAACTATTTTAGGAAACTGTTCGTAAAAATACAAACTTTAGAGTAGGGAATAAAAATGTCTTGGGAATTTCAAAATGTAGAATAGCTGTGAAATTTGCGGTCTTCGAGATTAGGCTAATTATCTCGTTTAATTGTGATTAATGCAATCGATTTGGGGAAAAATGTTGCACAATCAATCAATAAAGTAAATTTGTGAAATTGTTGTTTTTCTGTAAGTTTGCGATCGATTTGAAAATGTAAGCGGTAACAATTTTTTTGTTAATCTTTACTTTGTAGTAATCTTTTACTGTTTAATTTATAGTGATAATAATACGAAATATCTTACTGTTTATTTTGCTAAAAACAGTTAATTTTAATGATTATATTCAAACAAATCTAAAGTATCCCTATAATAACATCAGCAAACTTTTTTAGAAATCAATCATTTATGTTCTAATCGATTTCGATGGCTAATTCTGTGGTACCGTCACTTTCATCTTATCTCAATTTATTTTTTTCTGCTAAAACAAGAAAAGGAATGAAAAAATTTGAAGACACTGCTCCAGACAATAAGTTGTTTGGATCGATTAAAATATATATGAACCTATGTGTTAATTTTATCTATATATATTATATTTTTGACATATTTTATTATTTACACGTTTAGTTCAAGTATGTTTGATCTGTCAAATCCATTCATTCTTTAGTTAAATGTCTAAAAAATTACTCATATTATATTTAGAAATATTTTAAGTGTTATATTAAAGCAAAAGTAAACCCGAACCTAACAAGGATTTAAAGTTATAATAAACTAATGCTATCAAGTGAATTATTCAATTGACTAAAGAAATATCACGATTGTCATTACAGTATAGAAGTTATGAATATTTTTTTCATTGTCATGGCGACCATAGTTATTAGAGTTATAGTTAATTGCAATAACGAGCCAACCTGTGATATGAACCATTAATGATTCTTTATGAGGGAGAAAAGCTTGTATCAAAAAATTTAGTTTAGATCTAAAACTCAAAGCTTATAGACTGGTGAGCTTGGATTTCTAATCTCAAACTCAATCTATAACCGATGAGCTTCGGGAACGTGTGTTCATTATTAATAAAGAAAAACATTAACATAAAATGTTTAAAATTTTAGATAAGTATTGCATAACGTATGTACAAATGAGAGTTTCCCACTTGCTTTACTATTATGCATATAAAAGTCTGTATGTATAGCAAAATTAAACGAGTAAAACAAAAAATACGTTTTGAAAAATACTATTATCTTCTTTTACCCCCAACTTGTTATTCTTGAACCGAACCGTCCATTTGCTTAAGACTTACATCAATCGATTCCTTTAATCGTAAGCTTTCAAATGATGTATGTATGGTTAATTGATCCAAACTGAATTAAATTAAAAACTGTTATGTCAATTAACAATATGTACATCATTTGAAAGCTTAAGATTAAAGGAATCGATTAAAGTAAGTTTTAAGCAAATGGTTGGTTCGGTTCAAGAATGGTGGCAGAAGATAATAAAATTTTTAAAAACTTATTTTTTGTTTTACTCGTTTAATTTTGCTATACATACAGTACTTTTATATGCATAATAGTAAAGCAAGTGGGAAACTCTCATTTGTACATACGTTACATCAATGAAATATTTTTGCTTTTGAAAAACAATAAAAAACTTCATATTAATTGGAATTTAATTTAAGAAACGTACGTTTTGCTATCAAAGTTATAAAGCATATAAGGAATGTATAATGTTTTACATCAACTCTTATTGTAATAGTTTAAATGTACAATTGTAGTGTTTCTTAAGTCAATACAACGTTTTGAAATATTTTTGGAAAAAAGTAAGGAATAAGTTCCAAGTCTAAAATGAATTTGGAAAAAACTTCAAATCCCTCTTCTGAATTCAATCAGCAAAATTTTTAAATGAAAGTTACAGTAAAATCCTGTAAATGGCTATTTTGTCCATATCTAATAAAAAACAAGAACTAAGCATTCATAGAGAGCTCACTTTTCATAAATTATTGCATACTTATGTCACAAATATATTAATTTCTAATCCATGTTGGCAATAAGCCAAATACCTTTATTAATATAAGACTGCTAACATACAGACAACGAAGTGATGGACAGACATGGACAAATATATAAGCTCGGCTAATAATAATATTTGGTTCATAAATGATCAATAAAGAAAATGTTAAATAAGTTTAAATTTAAGCGCCTATACAAAAGAATTAGTTTAAAAAATTAATAAACAGATTTTGCAATGACTTAATGATTCGATAAAGGTTTCAGTGAGTGTCAGAAACCTCAAACTATTATTGACATTTATTTTTTGTTTATCAATTAATTTACTATATCGATCTAGTTTAGGATAAATTGTAAATAAATTCACTACATTCGTAAATTAAGAACCTAGAAATCAATTTTTAAAATCTTACATTCTATATTTGTTTTATTTGGTTAGGCTTTGTAATTTCTGTGTTTAGTTTATATTGAATTAGCTAGTTATACCGAATAAAGTACAATCAGCAACGAGTGTCGGCTTTTCCTCTTCTCTCAATGTTTGGGAAAACACAAAAAAAATCAAATTTGTTGTTTCGCTTCTCAAAATGAGTTAAAAGATCAGTTATTTGTTTGTGGTGTATGTAGCCTTTAGGCTTGCTTTGATATATTAAGTACACTATGTTCGCATTATTATAGATTTAAAGGCTAGAATAGTTAATAGTGATAGTACATGTCGTATATCTATAGCTATTTAAATTAAATTACTCCGTTTAAACACAAAAAGTGCAATAATTTCTAACTTTGAACAACATATACGGTATGAGCAGTTAAAGATAGTTCAGAGAAAGATAAAGGACATGCGAGTTCCCTATAGTGAATTAGCATTGTTTGCTGAAGTTAAAAAGGAGCGGTTCTTTTACATAAATCACTAACATTGGAATTTCTAGTGACCACATATAGCTGTGTGTGATTTGAAATCACTCACGAGTCAAAACTATTACCTGTCCAACATTTATTTTTTCAGCCTATGTTTGAACATATTGTGTGAAATGCATGCATTTATGAGTGTGTTTGTATGTGTGTGGTGAAACAGAATTGCCAGTATTCTGTTTGAATAATTCAATGCTATAAACGTATACTATACTACAGTATACTGTGCTGTGCTGTTCATTGCATATTGAAGTACACTAAACTTTCAAATAAATGTATCACATGTACCGTATATTTAAGTTAATGAGTTTATATTATGTAATCATAATGTCGTTTTCTTTTATTTTAATAGTCTGATAACTTAGTTTTTATCAATGAGTCACACACATTAAGTTATTTATTGTGGTTTTTATAGTTAAATTCTCTACTTATTATTACATGGAGTACTATTTCATTAAATATTTTGATTTTTTTAGTAATTTTATAACTGCCACACTTTGTGCTATCGTTTATATTAGTTCTAACAGTACGTTCTTTTAACATAATTAATTAATTAAAATATATAATCAACGAGAATCTAAAAGTATATAACGACATAAAAATTTATTCCAATGTTATTTAGCTCTTGGATTCCAATTGGAACCACACTATCAAATTGATCTCATAGAAGAGCTTCATTTACTTAATACTACATACGATGGGCTTTCTGTTGAAGAAAATTTTTATCCTTTTAGTCCAACAATATTTTTATCTGGTAATTAATTATCATATCTGCGAAAAACGATAATTAGTGATAATAATGATATGTTACTAAAAAATCTGAATTAATAGGTGATTCTCGTCAAATTCAATTATCTTCACGCGTTTATCAAAAAGCCGCATATCTTATATCTCAAAGTAATGAATTCACTTTCATTGCATCAGTCAAACAAAATAAACAAAATACGGGAAGTATTATATCGTTTGTGGACGGAATTAATAGGTACGTACCAAAAAAAGCAATATTGTAATGACCAAAATTTGTTTAAATTAAATTGAAATGGTGTGCAGAGTTCTGGAATTGCAAAGCAGTGGTCGAAAAGATGAGATCCGATTGCATTACAAGCACAACAACGTAGTCTACACCGAAACGTTTTCCTACAATATCGCTGATGAGAAGTGGCACAAAATCGCGTTATCAGTGAGCGACATTCACATTGATTTATTTATTGATTGTAATCACATATATAAAAGAGAAATACGCGAGATTGATAGGGATCTAAACAAGTACACTAATGTTACACTTTGGTTGGGTCAAAGAAATATCAAACATTTCCTTTATAGAGTAAGTGATTTTCGATTTAGATAAGCGCAGCAAACATAAGCAAACACTAATTAAAAAATGCGCGTTACTCCTCATTCAACGCTCAAAGCACCTATGCTTTTCCAAAATAAATCACGATTATCGTATAGTTTTACTCTAAAACTAATTTCTTTTCGGAAATACTATCCATTAATTAATTAATACCTCCATAGGGTTTCCTCAAGTAAACATTCGGGAGTTGAATATACTCTACTTCTATAAATTCACTTAAAATTTGAATTACAAGACTTCTTTGGCTTTTTAAGCTTAAATTCTTGGCTCTCTCCTCTCTCATTCTAACACAAACACAATTAGTCGTCCTTACCTTTAATTAATTTATATTTTACGGTTTACTGGTATTACAATTGCTAATAAGACTTTAATGTTATTTCTTTACTGTGCATATCATTTTTTACCACTGTTTAATTGATAACGATTTTTTAGCGATGTAACATTATTATATTTCCAGATTTGAATTAATAATTAGTGTAATAAATAAATTTAGCAATTTTAAGCACCTGTTTTTCACGTTTGTTGGATATTGTTAGAAAACTAAATGTAAATTTAATTTTATCTTACAATATATACTGTAGTAAATAGTAAATTTTGTTGAAAGCTTTGATACAAAAATAGTTCATAAAGTCATGTTCTTAAAAATAGTTTAAGTAAATATTTATTGTCAAAAGAATTCTTAACATAATAAGCTTTGATATAAACCAAAAGATTATAAGAAAGTATCACTTTTGTTAAAAGAAAATTAGACATTAGACATTAATTTTGGGAACTTTAAACAGTCTGCTCATTATGATTCCATTTTTAAATATTTTGCGGTATGAATGAATTAATAATAAATTCATAATAAAATTAATATAAATTGAATATATTAATAACTTTTAAATAAAAACCCAACTAAATTATATAAAATTTAAGGTTTTATATTAGTATTTTGTTTTTGTAAATTATTTTTGTATTTTTATAAACATGGAAATTAATATTAACTTTTCAAATCCATAAGATTGTATCTTTCGAGAGCAATGAACTTATAAATTAAAACGTCAAACCTAAAAACAAAACCAAAACCCCTATTCTGAAAATGGAAAATTTTAGCGATTTTAAAATTAAAAATTTTCTGTAAAATTGTTATAATATTCTATTTTTGAATTCAGTAATTAATTAAAAATACGAATTAAAAATGTTAAAAAATTGAGTGTTTAAGATTGGGTATTTGGTATTTTAGTTTAGTTGGTTATTGGTTTGATGAAGATGGCGATCAATGTTAGCCGGTAACAATTGCTTGGCGGTATTGATCTGAATCCTTCAAACGGTAATAAAACTAATGGATCTTCTAAATATATAAATTAAATGAAAGATTACTAAAACACCAGATTTTAATAAAATTGAATTTTTTACTTTTCCCATATCATTTAACTTTAATCTAATAATATATACTATTATGAGATCGGTCTTTCCGTCCATTACTGTCTCCTATAATACTAAAATATACTATTTTCAGCGATATTACCTAACAATATCCAAAAAATGTTATAAAAATTGTGCGCGCAAGAAATAATAGTAGTATTCAAAAATAAATAATATTTATCGGGTATTATAAACAATATAAAACTGTATAATAGCTATAAAGGGTTAATGAATATTGTGGTCAACGAGCGAAGCGAGTGGGATACTTCTAGTATTAACTAAATTATTGTTGTAACAATGAAAGTATTTTAAAAATAAATTTCAATAATGTTTTATCTTATATTTACATAATTTAATTAAATTAAACTGTTTAAAAATAATTAAACATTATTTTCTATTATTTATTAAAAATAGGGATATAGTTAAACGGAAAATTTATTATACGCTTATATATACTACGTATTTAATTATAACAAATCCTAAATAAATTATGTAATTTTTTAAATCTAAACTTGGAAATCCGATTTTTATTACTTGTAATAAAAATAGAAGTAGAATAAAAAGTAGACTTTTAGCAATTTTTTATTACATATAATAAAAATTGGAATTCGATGTTTATTTTTTTAAAAAAATCACTAGAATTTATTGCGCAATTATTTATAATAAATAATATAAAAATTATAATAATACATACTTTGGTCTATTTGTTGTGTTAAGATATTTAATAGAAATTGTGGATAATATTTATAGAATGTTAAACTACTCATAATAAATTTTAGAATAGAATTTAAATTTAAGATTAAAAACAAAATTTTGTTTTTATCGTATAAGATAATACTGTACGTATTAAAATATATTTTGCACATAAAAACATTTCATTGCTGACATTCTTAAAATATGTCCCAAAAAATAAAACTACATTAAAACGAAAATTTTGTTTTATATTTGATGTGCGCTGATATGCGCTCTTTAAAAATTTATGTAAGTTATCTTTGTGTTGTGCGATCTTTACCGAGTAAATTGAAATGGGAAATGCTTGCAATCTTTTAAGCTTATACTGTATTCAAGTAATTTATTTTAATTCAAAGTGAAGTAATGTAATTCTCAATTACAATCTGATGATCATTACTTTCGCGTGCTTTCTCGTAATAAAATTAATTTAATTAAATTTAATTGAATTTTTTCACAAAGTATGTATCATAGTTTTTCCGTATGAACTTATTTTAATTTAAATATTGCCATTAATAAGTTGCTCTTTTAAAAAATTCCTATTTGATTTCAGGAGTTTACAAAATAACAATTTTAAAATTTGTGTAAGGATAAAATTGCGCTAATTTTTGTATAAAATTTGGACAAACTATATTGGATAGTCTCACAAAATATAAAATTGGCGAGATTTTTAATATTTTAAGTGTGTCTTAAACCCAATTGTTGTCTGACAATGTTACCATATTATCTACTATTACTTACTACTATGCGTAAATAAATTTTTCAAATGAAAACAAATTAACGTTAAAAACAAATGTTTATTCTAATATGAATCACGAATAAATTTGAACGTCGAAATTCTTACATGTGAATGAGAATTTTGGCATTACAATTATCTTATATAAATAATGTGTGACGAATTTGTAATAAATTTATTTACGAGTTAATTAGCGTT
>JAQIXJ010002330.1:0-16246 GCA_034700185.1 Phthiracarus laevigatus | reverse complement strand
CTTTCCGATCCGTATACGCAATTGTGTAGAAACATCTCGTGAGCTTCGATTTCGATTTCCTTTTTTTGTTTTTGAAAGTCTTTTCGGTTTAAATATGGATTTTTATCGAATAAATTTTGAATAGCAGATTCGTAATAGGAAATCGAATCAGAAACTGCATTCGAATTTTTTGTTTTGTTAGCTTTTTCTTCCTTCATTTTTCCACCAACACTTTTTTTAAATGTAGTAATTGATTCTTCGATGAATAGCTTTAGCTTAAATGAAAATTTAATTAATTAAAAAATTTTCAGTTTCTATTAGGCGTTCTTTAATACAAAATAATGTTGAACAGTAGATTGTACCGATTACTTCGAAAAATTGTAAGTTTCGGTTAAATTCAATGTGTAAATAATTTTGCTTATTTATTTATATATTCCTAATCGATTAGCTCAATGAAAATAATATTTTGAAAAAGTTAGTAAAAATTATTTTAAAATGTTAATATATAATCTAGTCTTTTCTATTTTATGGGTAAAATGTTCAAAAAAGTTACTTTTTTTAAGTCTGCTTCAAACAAATCTGTTTCTTCACCAAAAAGTAATTTAAAATTTGAAATCGAAGCAGTTTGTTCGTCTTTCAACAAATCGTCAAAATTAGTACTTTCATCATTTCTATTGACTAACGCCTTTAGTTTTTCTATAAACATATCGCAGCTCTCTTTAAGCTTATCTTCAATAAATTTATTTCTTTTGTCTTCGTTTAATTTGAATATTTGTGCGAATGAAAACGTTAAAGTGTCGAAGCATTTCAATACTAGTTGTTGACAGTCTGGAGATTTCATTATAGCTTCTTTGTTAACCAGATTTTTAAACATTTGTGTTACAAGAGAGTTGTGAAATTTAACTAATTCAACCCTTGACAAAAAACTCGTATCATTCGAAAGCTTTCTTGTGAATCTTGATGTGTAATTTGCCTAAAAAATTATTATGTAAAAAGTTTTATTACTTACTGTAAGTAACAATAATTTACCTTAAATTTCTTAAACGGTAATAAACTGGTGTCTAAAAATGTACCATCTCTTGATATCTTTTCTTTTGGATTGTTTTTGAAAAAACTAAGGTACGATTTAATATAACTGCAACTCTTTTCTCCAGTAAAAGTTTTGTTTTCAATACGTGGTGTTGAAAGGCGATTAGTATTAATTAATTGCGTGAAAAACGACATTAAATCTCTGTCATTTGCATATTGATTCTTATTTTTCTTCGTTAAAAAACAAACTATTTCGTTAAAATAATTCTTGAAAAACTCATAATTGAATTCTTTTGGAAACTGTCTTCTGTTATGAGCTTCAATCTGTTCATGGCTTCTTAAATCAAATTGAATGGTATTCGTATCACTTTTTGATTCAATTAGAAATAACTGCAAAAATAAATTGCATATAAATTTTTATGTATAAAAGAGTTTGTTGAATTATACTATTGAATTTAAAGGCTTAGATTTAATATCGTGGAAAGTTTCATCAATGTTCATAAAAGTTTTGGCGAATTGCATAATAAGTTCTAGTGATAGCCCATAGCTTTCTTCCAATATATCGGGCACATTCAAAATGAAAAAAGAAGAAACGGATAAACATAATCCGTGATAAGCAAACCATAATTTATCTTTTATTCTGCCGGCACTGCTTCCATCTGTGTCCAGAATAAATAGTGTTTTTTCACTTCCGTCTTCAAGCCGAAAGTTAAATGGGTTTGAAAGTCTAACAACTGATGTTTTTCCACTTGACTCTGTTTCCAAATTATCTGCAGCTAATTTTAGGACTTTTAGTTTGATGTTTTATATAAAAATTTAAAATCAAAATCTACCTTTTTTTGAATCAATGCTTTCAGAGTCGAACCAGTCATCCTCATTATCGTCCAGCAAGTCAAACTTTTCCTCCTCATTCAACCATTTACCGTTAAATGATTCAATCAAAAGTTTGAGTATCAAATCATTAATAAAGATTCTTCTATTTTTAGAGTTTCCACATATTGTTATTATTGAAACCTGCTTGTCTTTAATTGGTTCAAATATTTTGTCGATTTCACTTTCGTCAACTATGCAAAGCGGTTCATTATCACTGATGTAAACAATGTCTCTAAAATTATCCATTCGTTTTAATCTTTTAAAAAAACGTTTTTTTTTAAATTTATGGTTCATCAAAGATTTGTTAATTGAAATAAATTTTATAAAAGATAAGCAGAAAATAGGCTTTTAAAATAATTAACATAACTTACAATTTATACTGAAGATTACTGAGATTATTTCGAAATAGTTATTAAGAAAGCATAAAGTATCGCATCTATGTATTTATACAATTTAAAAATGGCAAATGCTTTGACTATATAAACTAATTTTTTATATTTTTTATCTTTAACCCATGAACATAAAGTTAATTTATTGAACAAATTTAATAATATAAATAAAAACATAGACTTTCGTAATGAACTTCAGGTTTACTTTCAATATGCAATTGATAATAAGTTTTGCATTTTTTGCAATAATTGTCAACATATTACGAAATAAAGTAATAAAGGCAGATTAATGTATTTTAAATAAAACAATAATTTAAATAAAAACTTTTGATATAATATTAATTCATAAAACATTAAAACTTCATTTTCAAAATGGCTATATAGTGGAAAAAAACTGAATTGCAAATAAAGGGTATATTATTCTACTATTTCAGACTTTTAGAAATATGCAAGGTAGTAAAATAAAATCACAAGTTAATGATAATAAAGATTGATTACACGCTGTAATAAATATAATATATAAAATTTTTATATTATTAAAAACTTATCTAAATTACTTATCGCTCATACACGCTTATCACCTGGTATAGGGATTTCATGGTAAATCCCAGTTTTTTCCTTTGATCACATAATCGGGAGATTAACATATAAATTCTATTAAACATAACCATTGAATAAAAAGTGGTTTTATTTTCCCGGCTTTTCGAGGTTTTGCTGGTTTTGGAAAATATCCCGGATTTGCTAATTATTTCAAAAAAGTTCCCGTTTTTTGGTATATTTAACAAGAAATTTCTAAATATAAACCAAAAACCTTCTTTAAGTATTCCTATAATGATCTAAAATAACTAGAACAATTTGATGCATTTTTGTGAAACGTTTGGAAAAATAGTTTCAATAGTCTCATATTTCTAATATTAAACGCTTACTTCAAAAAAATATTGAAGAAATATAGACAGCGTTTCTAGAAAAAGAATTTAAAAAAGTTTCATAATATTCAGTTCAACTCTTTTTTGTAACATTGTTTTTAATCACAATAAAAATAAACTTTAGATCTCGGATCCTATTCCCGCTTTTGGTACATTTTTGACCCGATTGCCGACCTTTTTGACCAGATTTTAATCCCGAAAATTTCTATTCCTACTTATCACAAAAGTCAAGACTATATTTTCATAGACATGGGTAACAGACACAAAGATTACAGAGACAAAGGCTACATAGATTATGGTTTCAGAGTCTAGCGTTCCAGAGCTCGGGTTCTAGAGGCTCTGTTTCGAACACCTCGGGTCCATTAAGTTACGGCTGGAAACGGACAGTGAATCAGAACCTTAGCCTCTCACATAGGGGTTGTGCTTAATACCCTGAGCTAGAGCTGGAAAAACTTTGAATATGAGAGTAACATCCTGTCCCTTAAAATTTAAGTAGTAGTCCTATCTTGTCCCGTCCTTTTACTATACTATTTTATTTTAGTGAATTAATGTTAGTTAATCGAAGAATAAGGTTTATCCAATTTTCGTTGGAAAAACTTATTAATCTCGTACTCTAACCTTTTTAAAAATTCAGAGCATTAGCCTTAGGCTGAATCTCGGATTTTGGCTTATTCTCTAAATATTAAATTACTAGATCGGATTATATAATCTATCATAAACTAATTTTGATACTTTTCAGCAACCATTTTAAACTTATCATTTGTAGAAAAATCCAAAATTAATTTAGTAATTATATAAAAAATGTTTTTAATATTACTAAAGATTTAATAAATTAAATAAAAATCTACCTTTAAAAGCTTGAAGGTCTCTTTAAATATTAAATAGACAACAGGTTTTACATCTTTGCCATGTCTATCTAAATATTAGCAAATAAATTAAGTTTTTGTCGATAAATGTAAATGAATTAAAATAATTTATTTAAAAAATTTTAATATATATTTAATTTAAAAAATATTAAACCTCTTTTTTCATAATGGCGATATAGTGAATAAACTGAAATGCATGATAGATACGTTAACTTTAATGTTATGGATTCTTTGAAATAAGCAAAGTAGTAAAAAAACCACAATAAAATGTGTGAGTACTTTTTAATCTTGAAAAATGTCTAGCATATCTATTTCGATGAATTTCAAGTGTTTTAAGCAAATATACTTATTTATGATAATAATATCACGTATTCATTTTTAATCGCTCTCCATATTTGACTAGTACACGGAACTGAAATACGTCGGGTATCTGCTTAATTTTTTAGGTTAATTGAAAACATTTTTGCTGTTACATTACAACTGATAGCTATCCTGAACAGCTCACAGACCCCAGTCTGTCCCTATCAATGTTCTCGTGGTCCCATGATTCGTTTATTATAATAAAGACTGAGCTCGTACAGACGAACAGACGGACAGAAGACATGGTAAAAACCATAAATTCGGCTTTTATTTAAAAAATTAGATAAAATTTTATGAAAATTTTGGACTTTTAAATTACAATTTAATTTATAAATAAATAACAACTACTAGTTGAAAAATTTATTACAATTTTCAAATTAGGATTTATATTTATGATATTATTATTTCTATAATTGTTAAAATTTGCTTAACAATATAAAAAATTGTAAATCCGTTATATTTATTTAGCCATATTAATACTGAAATTATTAAATTTAATTCTTGGGGATATCAGCTGCGCATTTTAATTATAATTTTAAGAACGGATGAGGATCTGGTCTGAGAGCATTAAATGTTTGAGGATGGGTGCGTAATGTAGTTTTTGTATCCCTTGCACAGTTCTAATTTTTTGATTTGACCATGTCTACCCACCAATCTTTATTTACACATTTGGCTTAGTTTACTTTTATTTCATTTAATTTTTTTATCTGACTTTTAAGGCAGATATATGGATATTACTATTTGTCTGTGCGTCTGTGTGTCTGTCTATCTGCCTTTCTGTCCGTTTGTCTTCTTTATTATTTTTTATACTTATTATTAAGCTAGAGAATGAATGCAAAATAAAAAGTGAGATTCTGTTTATGTTTACACATATTTACCTCAACTTTTTTAAAATATACCTTTACTATTACATTTATATAACTTTATGAAAGGCTAGTGCTTTTTTAACGATTTTCCTAAAAAGTCTATTTCTAATGTGGAAAAATTTATATGAATGAACTTCTCTATTTTATCGTATATACATATATTATTGAAAGTTAGTCTTTTTACTTTAAAAGAATATTTTGATAATTTAAACCTTAGGAACAAGTTTGAAAAACTTATAAAAATTTGATTAAACATGTTTCACAATAACATCCTAATATAAACTTTATATTTCCAATTTCAAGAGCAATCTACATGTCGATAAAATAAAGTGGAGCGCATTCCTCAATATACTTTTTTTGCCGTGCACTTTAATATTGTACTTTACCCGTTAATAATCAGTAAATAATTTTATAGCTTTTTAGTCAAATTAATCTTTAAGCTCATAAGCATTTGAAACCTTATTCTTATAAGAAATAATTAAATATGATCAACTGATTAAATAGCTGTATGTTTAAATAAGTTTACCATAATAAAAATGAGTTCATAAAGTTTACAACATGAATTTAGAGAAATCGAAAAAAGCGTATCGGAAACGAAATAGATATTTCGAATTTATAGACGTTTGTTATAATACTATTAAATTGACGAAAAAATCATTGAACTTACATACAAGTCTTAATGAATTAAATATCACACAAACAATAGATAGTAATTTAAGCAAGACGGTCTGGATTTAAAAGTAGACAGTATAGTGAACTCGATTAACAAACGAAAAGATTCAATTAAAAGCTAAGCAATATTCTGCGGAAAATTCACGAAAAAGCTGTAGTAAACCTAAAATATTGGTACCAGATTGTGATTACAGAATTAAATAAAAGAAAGTTAACTGAGGAAAACATTAAGTTAATGGATAAAGTTGTGAACCTATTAAATAATAGTTTTAACGCTGCATTTTTCGATGTCGAAATTATACGACTTGGTTTAAATGATATTATTAAAAATGTTAATTAAACTACTTTTACTCGATAGTGAAAGATAAATTGACCATATATTTTGTCCTTTTTGACATTAAAATCCCTTCATTAGCATAAGAAATAGGTCAAAATCCCTTAATTATAATAAGCAAATGGTAAAATCCCTAAATTACAGTAAAGATCAAAATCCCTTAACTAAAGTAACAGTGTGCACGGACAGACGTACAGAATACCCAAATCCATATATCTGAATTTTGCATTGTCAGATAAATGACTCATGTACAGTTTAAAAGTGATTTGTAAAGCTAATTAACATGCTAAAAATATATAAAAAATAAAATGTTTGTTATTAGTTGATATTTATTTATATATTTTAATAAATATAAACAAGAGTAGAACACACAAATGGTAGCATCTTGAATTAGGATATTAGATATTGGTGATTAATCAAAAGCTTAAGGATTTGACCATGTATTTTAGTCCGTCTGCCATTACGTGAAGTTACGGTGGCCGCAGTAGCTGAACTATTTAATTTATCAATTATTAGAAATTAATATTTAATCTTTAAAATTAGCATCATTTTGTCGTTAGATAGAAACTTATTAGTAAATGTCAAAAATAATACTATTTGAGATTTTATAAAATAAAATGCAATCAAATAGATTATACGTCACAAATTATAATATATTTCTTGTCTCAGAATGTCGGTACACAGTTTATTATAATTAATGAAATCTGCAAAAATATAACTTGAAGGTGACATTCAACAAATAAGTCAGATATGGCTTATCAAATTCGTGCAGAATGCCAGTAAAGTTTATAAGCATTTCACTCTTTATGTTAGATTAATTAAATGTAAAAGTATTAGATAAACGTATACAACTACCAAACCTTTTAGAGACTGTTAGAGAAAAGGATTTTTTTATATGAGATACTTATTACACAAACAAAATATGCACTACAATAGTTGTTTTAACATAAAAATAATTAAAATATATTTTCGTTAAAAAAAATTATTAACAGACAATTTTGTTAAAACTTGTGATACTATCAAAGTATTTTTTTAATTGAGAATAACGAGAATAATTTAATTTCATTTACAAACAGTTTCAATTGTCTTGCAGCCATATTTATCCAAGTCGCGCTCTAAATGTAATGTGAAGTGACTTAAACTTGACATATCATGAGAAAAAACAGGTATTTATTTAATAAACTTTTTCCAAATATATAATAGTTTTAAATTTTCTATATATAAGTGATTGTTTAATTTTAAAAAATCTTAACATTTACATTCGATGAGACAAACAATACCATAAATCAGTGGTTTTCAAACTTTTTATTCACGCGACCCAAAATTACGATAATATTTCTTCCGCGACCCATGATTTTATATTTTTAAAGTTAATGAGAATGGTTAGCTTGCATTATAGCACAATTTATCAATATGTTAAACAATATTAAACAACGCTACTCGAAAACCATTTTTAAACATTTATTTTGGTCTTTATTTCGATTATAAATAAGTTCAATTAAATGAGATGTTATCTTAGGTTTGTTAATCAATTGTCAATTTATGTTGCGACCCATAACTAATTCTAATTTCAAAAAAAACTGCGACCCAAGTTTCAAATTCAAGGACCCTGTTTTGGGTCGCGACCCCTAGTTTGAGAACCTCTGCCATAAATGTTGGGTTCGGATTAGATATCAGATTAAATTATGGCGTCGGGTTAGTATATAATAAGGTTTGTGCCATTTTTCCACGTTCCGGCAATAAAAGACTAAATGGTTTCACAACACATTACATATTTCAAAACGTTTATTTGTTTACCAACTATATGCATGTGTTGTTACACCATTAGGTTATTTAAATGCAGGAAACCTTAACATATTATATCCTTGTTGGGTTTGGGTCTTGTTTCGAAATTTCGGGCCAAGCTCGAATCTATTTAGTCGAAGTTGGGTTGGGAATTGAAATCAATTTGTTTTGTCTAATCGGTCTCTGATTTCATTCCCCGAAGTTTGACATCTATTGCTAAAATACTCCTGCGCATTCCCAACATCCAGTAAAGTTTATCCTCAGAACTAGACAAGTAAACGGGTACACGAATATCGGGTTCGGGTCGGGTACCGACAAGTTTGGCGGTTTCTGACCGAGTTCGGGCTTTTATGTGTCGGGTTCGGATCGGGTAGGGTTTTAGAATTTTTATTACAAAGCTTGAATTTCATGAAAAATACAAAAGATATAAACAAAAATTTCAGAAAACTTTTGTTATTTTTAAAAAGAGAACTTTTTACATAACTTAAGAACAAATATTAATTGTAAAAATACTCGAATATTTATATAATGTGGTAAACTTTTTGCTAAAAATTATTGACATTTATTAAAGATGGATAATCGAGTAGGGTCGGTTCGTGTTCACAATTTCTGTGTAGCTTACACTCGGATGGCGCTCGGTGCTGAGCCTGAACGGCTAGCGTTAGATTTTTACCGAGCGCTAGCGTGAAGGCTGAGCGTTGTGGGTCGAGCGTAAGCACGAGCTCACAGCGTATATTAAAAATATTTTTAAAGATTTTTTCTCTTTAATTTATTTAAAAACTTTTTCTAAACATAGATAAATAATTGTGGCTAAAATTGATTGAATAAACTTATTCGAAAGTTTAAAAAATGTTTTTAATTTTCTGAACATTTTTCACTTTGAGGTATTCATGGAAATTACATTTTTTTAATTAACATTTCACAAATATTTTATCGAGCGTGAGCGAGAGCGTTGAGCGTCATTTTTTTTGCCGAGCGCGAGCTTGAGCGCAGAGCGTGTGCCTCACTGTGATATGCAGTTTTATTTTTATTATCTCTTCATACAACAATATTTATTAAGTTTAAACAACTGATAATGATTTTATTCTATTATAACGTGTGTCCGTTTTAAATTTTCACACTTGCTTTACTAGTATGCATATAATAGTACTATGTTTATAGCAAAAGCATACTATTCAAACAATAATTACGGGTTGATATCGGCTATTATCTTTTTTGGCCACCATTAATCATTCATTAATCGTACCATCGATTTGCTTAAGCCTTTTATCAATCAGTTCCTCAAATTTTGTGCTTTCAAACGATATATATATTGTTAATTGTTCCAATTGATCCCAAACTGAATTAAAATAAAAACTATTGGATCAATTAACAATATGTTATATATCCATGAAAATCCGTCTTTATTTTATAATTATATTTTAAAAACTTTTTAAACAGTAGCTTAATTATATTTATTGGAGATTTTGGTGGCAAATACATATAAATACATATTTAATTTATTCAAAACAAATGTTTTAAATTAAGGCATAAGCTATAAAAAATTGCTCTTTAAGTATGGATATAATGTTTAAAATTTATTAAATTATAAACCCATTTCATATATATAATTTAGATTGACTGAATTTTAAATTTATATTTATTAAAACCAATTTTTACAGACGAATAAATTATAATTAGTCAATTTATGATTTTAAATACTAAACAAATTTTATAAAATACAATTAATAATAAATTTAAACAAATAGTTTGTGTCTTACTCGTAAATTACCTATTAATATAAATTTAAGTAAACAAAGTAAACAAAATTACAATTTAAATATAACTTACTTTTATTATAATACTGTAATTATTTAATTAAGTAAATAATATATAACAATAAATTCGGGAAAAATTTAAACTTATAATTATTACAATAACTATGATTGTTAATTTAATTCGAAATGCTTTATATTTTAAAATGATTTTTAATACTAAATTTACTTTTTTTAATTCACAGTGATTTAACCGTTGATAAATAAAACAATTCAAGCATTTCCACAAATAAAAATAATAAGAAGCATATATTGACAAACACTGGATATCGCTTTAAATAAGAAACTGCAACTAAGCTACGAAAAGGATAAATTGTTACTTAGATTTAACGAAAACGCTAAGTCACCTCCTTTTTTGACTATACTGTTTTATGGCGGAATCAGTGCACAATTCATCGAATATATTTCACAGATTCAATTTTTAAATGATAGCATAAATTTAAAAATTTCACAAAATCAAGAAATTGAGTATTTCTATAAGAACTATGACATTATTTCACCATCAAATTTATCCTATTGGTCGAAAAGTTCGGACAGTCTTAATGACTTTATCTCAATTCCAGAAGTAAAATCACAGATACAACACTCTTACATATTGATCACTTTTTTAAAAGTTTTGCAAGAATGGTCATATTATATGAAAGCTAAAAATTTGCTGGTTTTTGATTCCGGTAATTTGCTATTTCCTATATTCTCAGCAAAAATTGGCGCAAATCGTGTATATGTTTCTGATATAAGCTCTCAATGTGATATGCATTTGCAATTAATAGTGCATAAAACTAACTTCCGAAATATCATGCACGCCTTAAATGTGTATGAAAACGATTTCAAGTATAACACAAATATAAATGTTATTATTTGCGAGAAAATATGTCATCGATTTTTAATTGATGATACCTTAAAGAGATTTTTACGAGCAAAAAATGTTTCAATTAAAAACTGCTTAATGTTTCCGTGTTCATGCGATGTACATATCTCTGCTTTCTCTGATAGAGAACGGTATAATGCCAATCTATTATTGGCAAACAGTAACTATTTATATGAATCATACATTTATCAACCTATTCTTGGAAAAATTGATTGTGGATCAATTATATCGAATTCTACTCTATATAACGTAAACTTTGATATACTAACTGACGCTGATGTTAATGAGATTCAAATTCCATTTACATTTTCGATGAACTATGATAGCGTATTGCATGGTTTAGCGATTTGGCATGATTTTAATTTTGTTGGTCCATCGAAGGCGCATAAGCTCTCAACATCACCCGAACATAAATTACCGCAATGGGATCAACAAATTTATTTTTTACGAACTCCGTTAGCCGTTAGAAAAGACCAAGTAATTAGCGGTAAATTTAAGTTTGTTTTGGTGGATACGCACTACTCTGCGGATTTAGAACTCGACGACAATTTGAAAAACGTTATAGCGGTAAAAGAGTTACCGATTGATGATGATTCGCAAAATGCGAAAGAAGGAAAGATTCATAAACGTTATTTCTTAGACAAATTTACACATCGCTTTAAGACACCCAAACCAACAGATGTAAAGAGAAATATTGCAATGGATAATAATAAATATAATAATGAATGCCAAAGTAATTCATGCGAAAATTTAATACAACAAGAAGTTAATCATTCAGAAATGTTCGTTTTCTATGACCATAAACATAAGGATACGGAAAAAGAAGCGTTTTTTAATAAATCTGAAATCGAAATTGACGCCAATTTGAAAAACATTATCGATACAAAACAGTTACCATTAATTGACAAATTTCAAAATAATGGTAATTTGAAAGAAGATAAAAGCCTTAATCCATACTTCTATGAACAGTTTAAGGCGTCGGAACCAACGGTTGCTGAAAGTCATATGGCTTTGAATGATAAACAATATAATATCAAATGCGAAAAGAATTCATGGGCAAAATTGCTTCAAGAAGAAGTTAAACGATCTGAAATGTTCGTCTTTTTTGATCATGAGCTTAAAGATTCGGAAAAAGAAACGTTTTTTAATAAAGTTAGTAACATGAAAACTACTTCCGGAAAAATTAATGTTATATCATTTAACATAGAAGATATATTCCAAGTGTATAATATACTGTCAATAACAATAGATGAAAATATTTCATTTAGCGAATCAAAAACAAAGACGATTGCAGTTAAAAATCCATCGGCGTTAACAATAAATCATTTGATATGTTCTCTTAAAGAGTATGAGTCTAATATACAAGCGATTATTAAAAAGGACGCTTTCAGTTCGGAGTTGTGGAAATCGAGTGAAAAGAACGCGATAAAATTCTTTGAAGATATACTAAATGGCGAACCTGAACACAAACGCAAAAATTATCTTCGAAAAATAATGATTAAACTAAATTCATTAATGGAAGACTATGGACAGGCGAACGAAATACTAGCAAATTACAAGCAACTATGGGCCCAAAAATTAGAAACTTCGATGTATATGAATAAAGAAGATTTGATATCATTTAATAATTCATTGAAAATACCAATGATTAGTTCGATTAAAAAAATAACAAATAAAAGTGTTAAGAGTTTTCTCAAATTATATTATACAGAATTATTTGGTTGTTGTGTCGACGATATCAATAAGAAATATTTTGAAATGGATTTTGACAACATTATTATCAAACAGGCAGAAACGTTTATAATTTCAAGAGTATACGAGATACTAAAATTTGGCATCTTTTCAAAATCGGAAATTATACTGATATTCAATAAACTTTTAAACAATTTTACACAACTTCTCGAATATTATGTTAATAACAATCAAATTCAAAATGTAACGCAATCACATTATGCGTGGCTCAAACATTCATTAGAAAAAACTTTTTACTCAAATATATTATCAAAAATTTGTGGGTCATATGAACAATGTTTTGAACTGTTGAAAAAAGCCAGAAAAAGCGCATTCAATAAGTATTTAACCGAAATGGAGTCTAACTATAACGAAACAGTAGCGGTTAATGTTCATAAACTCGATGAATTGCACGTGAAATGTAAAAAAGTTGCGCTAGAGTTTCATGACGTGAACACAAAAGAAATTAAACGGTTGTTCGATGAAAACGTTTATCAGAGAATAAACATAAATAATATCAAATTACTGGTGAATGATATGAAGGAAGAACACCAAAAATACGAAAAAGAAATTCTTAATTATGTAGCAGCACATCCTAAATGTGAATCAATTAAGCTTAACTGTGATTTAATGACGCCTGAAAAGTTAACACATTTGAAATATTTCGCAATCTATTACGGGATAATAGACATTATCGGCGGTTATTATAAAGACAGTGTAATTCTTATTAACAAAACTCGTGTTATTACACCAAATACTATTGCGTTTCGTAATGAAAATATTTTTTTATGGCATTGAAAACGACACCGAATATAATAAAATGAATCTAAATTTATTGACAAAAAGCTGCAGTTTTCAAGAAATATTGGATGGAAAAATTAAAATGTTTTCCAATGTTGAACTCACGCAATACACTTTAAAGTATAGATTTGAGAATATATCACATGCAAACACAACTGGCAGTAAAATTAGTGTGGAGTCGTTAATGGCATTACAAATATTGAAATTAAAATACGATACAGAGGAACATTTACGGCATAATATATCCAATTTGGTGTTTACAATACCACAGTATTTTCGATTAAAAGAAATAACATTTCTCGATAACGTCGCGAAACTGGTTAATCTTGAATCCATTACTTATTTGTCTGAGATTAATGCATTGGCATTACGATTCTTCTTCAATACGAATAATATATCGGCAAACAAAACGAAATTAGTTTTAATAGCTGTTCTTAATGAAAATAATTTCGATATTGTTTTATCTTTGGTTCGAAACGATGGTATTCGACAACTTTGCTATTATTACATATCAATAGACAATTCAAATAAATTGTCTAAATTGTTCGAAAAAATTAATACCGCAATAGAATCGAGTCCTTTGATACACAATGCTTTTAATATCACGAATGGCAAAAAACAAGTCGACAATGTTATCATTGCGGGATATTTCCAAAACAAGGATAAAGTTGTTCAAATGTTGCAAAAATATTTTCCAAAATCACAATATAATGTCTTAAATAGTTTTGATTTTATATATGGAGCTGTTTTGTACAGTCACATCATTTCTAATGGAATCAATTATAATATTACTGAAATTGCGAACACATCAACAACTATTAGTTTTCATTATAAACATAAATCACCCGAATCTAAGGTATTACTAGAAAAGAATCAGATGATTAAGGATATTAAATACAACGTTGATGTACCGAATTATCAGTTTCCAATTGAGATTATGATAATTCAGTATAAGGAAATTGTTTTACAATATAAAATTCCGGCGGAAATAATATTTAAGAATTGCGTTCACTATTTCGAATTTAGCGTAACAATTAATGAGAAAATTGAGATAAATTACACGATTGACAATAGTATTAAGAGATCGATAGATGATTATAAACTAGACATTGATGGTAAAAATGAGATGCTATTGCAAGAAAAACGAACTGTTGAAAGTTTTGCAAATAAGAGGAAAAATGAAAAAGAATCTATTAAAAACATGTCGCTTAACATTGGATTAAAGAGTGAACTAAAGAGATTGCACGATGAACTTTCTATTTTAATTGATAGTTCAACCAAAATAAGTCGTGTGAAAAAGTTATCATACTTGGAATCACTGGATACAGCTTTGGATACCTTAAGTTCGGACAAATCAAAACCGGAAGATTTTGAACGACAAATTGCATAACTTAAAGCTGTGTTTGTTTCGATAAATTCATTAATTTTTTTATGAGTTTGTATTTTCGACTTTATTAATAATAATATCCGAACTTTTGTTATCATATACTTTTGACATAATCTAAAATAATGTTTCAATGATATATTTTGATTAAAATTAAAATTAAGTAAGTTTAATAGTTTTTTATTAATTATTTTACACGAATACTCGCCAAAAAAATTTAAGTGTGTAAATTACTTGAACTCAAATTTTGTTGAACACGACAAAGTAATTTCAAATATTTTTTAACAATCGACAAGTTACAATACTTCAATACATAATAAACATACCATAAAAAATTTAATAATATAGCTTCAATAAATCGGTAAGTTATATTTTATTATGTGATATACTTTATTCAACAATTAATGTTTTATTGCATTATTTAATGATGCTGGAATAAAATATTATATTTTATTATGTTACAGAAGCATAATTTAAATATTGTATAATTGAGAAAATTATTAAACTTAATATTTGCGGATACAGCGGATTAATCCGAGCCCAGCTCTATCCCAGTTCAGTACATAACTCATCACCGTAATATTGAAATTATTTTAATAAAGTTTTGTCCATTGATAACATGTAAGTTGTAGGCACCCAATTCGTAGCCCACAACAATAAAAATTTCAGAATATGTACTGTATTGTGTTTTACCAATATTATTGATAAAAATTGTGTGGTTGTGATGCGATTCAGTTGTTATATCTGTGTGTCTGTTGTGTTAGATGGCGATGGAACACTGTTTTAGTTTTTTAGAATGAGTGCCCACGCAAAATAAAAACAAATCCGTTCGTACCGTTTGTAGTATTTGGCCTTACAGTTCACTTTCAAACCACACACGCATGCAATAACAACACTTTCTGCCTAATAGATTCTGCATGTTTGTTTATTTAATGAAGTTTGGTCATTGGTTTCTACAGGCAACAGCCAATCATATTTTTTATTGTAGCTCTATTATTTGGTATTATTAGAGTAATTCATTAACGGTTATAAGACCGGTGGTGACCGGTAATGAACATCTCTAGGTATTATATAATTGTTGTGTACTGTTTAGCGACTGTGTGGTTTTAACGTACCAGTATTGCCTTTGTTATCACTGGTTTGCGATATAATTTTGTATTTTTATGTCCATATATCGCGAAATAAACTATTAATTGTAAGGCGCAATACGTTTTAAACGCTTTAGCTTGTATTGCCATTTCTAGTCAGAAATTATTTCTAGTCCAGAAAACGTAAAACATTTTCTGAAAGTTTTACCAATGTTTCCGTTAAACTTCTCTTTTTATTAATTAGTTAAAAAACTTACATTTAAGTTATTTGAATTTTGTAACTTTTCATTAGCAGTTATATGAATCAAAATGTATAAGACTTTCACGATCAAAGATCATTTTAGTTTTAAATTAAGAAATTGAAATCCATTCTAATCGGATTTAGTTAAATAAAAAATTTTTATTTCTAATAACAAAATTATGGTACTTTGTTTTTACAAATAAATACATAGGTCTTAATTTTTTAATTTTTTAGGTTAAA
>JAQIXJ010002329.1:0-16247 GCA_034700185.1 Phthiracarus laevigatus | reverse complement strand
GTTTTTCTTATGAACACATCGACAACTTTAAGTGTCAAACTGATTGTGATGTAAAACATGATACGACGAACACGAAATCATTATTACACTAATTCGTCACAACCAACCAAACCCTTCAGCCCTTCAGTGTATTAGTACTCGTTCTAAATGAGTATATTGTGTTCGACCAAACTTTTATTTACTTCATGCGGAGTAAGTTTTTTATGTGAAATTGAAGAGAAAATACACATCAATATGTCTCTGCGTGTATGTGTGAGTGAGTGAGAGAGTGAGAGTGTTTGAGTGTGTGAGAGAGACCGTAAATACATGAATAGCGGTCGAAATACGATTTTATGCATATATTTGATTAGCTTTTTTTCGTTGCAATGGATTCAGTGAATTGGTTGAGAAAATCTAAGTTTCTGAAAACTTATTGATTGCATTTTATCGCACATTGGCGTGAATCTATATGTACGTTTAGATGGATGCTAGTGTTGTGCACGCTTTACCAGTTAGTGATCGCAGTTAAGGTTTGAATAATAAATAATAAGTAACACAACCGTTTGATATTACTTTTGCGTCGACGACTTTCGTCCTTATGTGTTATGCGCGAACATTTTTGATTAATTATATGGAAACAATTTAAGAGAGAAATAACTCGAAAAGAATGAGCGAACGCGTAATACTGTAAGAAAGAAAGAGAACGAAAAAAAGAAAGAAAAAAGTTTTCATTTCTAACATTTTTTTGCGCTTCATATTTAATCGTTAATAGATGAAAAGAAAATCACATCTGTTTTCAGTTAACTTTTCATTTTGATTTTGATTAAATGGAGAAACGAATCGGTGATAGAAATAAAAAAAGATTCGCGATGACATATATTCGAAGACGAATAGACAGAAAGAAAATCAGTAGAGATATGCAAAAACGCAATGCAATGGCAACTCACGTGCGGTATATATAGTCGAAGCTATTAGTTTCGATACTAATCACTCAAATGTCTGATCCATTTAGACATTAATTATTCATTGGTTTGCTAGCGTTGAGAGAATAATCAATCATTTGAGTGCAGACTCGAGAACTTAAGAGTACAATCGAAGAAAACGACCAGAAATAAGAGAAACGACTAAACAGAGAGGAGAGAGAGGAGAGAACGAACGTAAGATACAATATATTAACCATTATTCTCTTGAATGGCCATCACATGCCTATTGTCTACGCATCTCAAGATTTTCGCTGCGATAACGCACGCTAAACAGCATTGTAAGCGACAACGTTTTTACTTTTTGATTAAAACTGTACATTTAGAGGCTGAGTATTATCAGATAAGGCAAAACAATGGGTGACACCAGAAAACTTTCTTCTTTTTTTTTGTTTTGTCTGCTTCTTCCGTGTTATCTGCGCATCGAAAATCATTTGTTTAAATTAATTATTTTCCGCTGAACTCGTTGTTTAGTTTTACAAACAAAATGCGTTGTAATCTCTTCTACGGGTTGTTTGTTCGCTGCGAAACAAGTAAAACAGTTTTATGAGGAAAAGTTTTCAAAGTTAACCAAAAACGTACAAAAAGAAAAAAATAAGCAGCGGAGATATTTTTCAATTAACTGCCGTTATTAGGGCTAAAAGTAAGGCAATCTGCGTATTACAGTGGAGTGCATCGAATCACAAGTGGACAATGACACAAACATTAGAGACGAGAGAGAGTGAGAGAGAGCACTACAGAGGAAGAGAGAAAGAGAGCGATGGAGAGAGCAGTCTCGCATTTCGATCGAACATCAACAGTCATTAGTTTTAGTCGTCCTCAGTGTTTCTCCTTATTTCGGTTCGCTGTTTGGCGTCTCATTCAAACGCACTCACATTTTCTAGTGCGCTCTCCGCTACTTTACTCTTAACTCCACTACTTTTTTTCTCCATCTCATTGTTCAGAGTTGCGGCACAGCTCTATATAAAACAAATGCTGCAATCGCAGCAATTTTGTTGTAAAAATTATTGCGTGGTATATGAGAGTGTGTGTCTGTGTTGAGTGTGTTTTCGCTCTCTCTATTTCATATTTCTTTAACTGACAAATCTCTAATATCATCGCATACTTCCACTCGTAACGTACTTATCATTCATTCGCACACTTGTTTCCAGTTATTACTACCGCTTTTTCTAATGACACACGATATTGTTTTAAATTAACAATAGTTTTTGTGCCCGCATTTCGACTTCATATATGATATGACGTTTTTGTGATCCACTGGCGTGTAAGTAATTAACAAACTAATGACACTAAAATTATATGTTTCGAAACTACGGTTCTTTACGAGAGTAAAGTTATTTCAAGTAATAAGAGTACGCATTCTTTTTAAGTAAGAAAAATTATAGAAATTAAGCGAATGATTTAAAATTGCCATAATTTACTATTTATTACTCTATAAATGGATATTCATTTTTTCTGTTTCGTCATTAATTTATTAAATTAACGTCTGCGTCAATAACACTGTTTTGCGTATTTTTTTGAAAGTCTTTATTCGAATCGAGAACAGCTGAATGAAGTTTTTGTGCTCTAATGTTGGATGCTATTAAGGTACTGTTTATTCTAACCGGTGCCAGCACTTATTTAGGTATGTCTACTTTCTTTATTTTCACCCATTATAGGAATACATAAGTATTCTCATAACCTAATTTGTCTATCATTTTGCAAAAAAAGGTAGCATATTAATGGTTAATTGAAGTTAGATTATTATAGAATAATTTTTTTTAAAGTAGTAGCCATAGTTTTTTATCAAAATAAAATTGCTTCTAGATTTTTGGCGAGGTTTGTGTTAAGTAAATCTTAGTTTTCATCGTTAAGCCATTTTAATCATAAGTGTATAATTAATAATTAATTATTATAATAATTAAGGTATTTAATTTAATTTAATTTTTTATTTTGATTTTGATAATTACTTACGATTCTACGAAAATCGCAATTATTTTAATACATTTCTACTTTGGTTATTAAATTATAAGTATTTTTGCATAATTAATATTTTGCATAACCTAATCTCATGATTGCGCTTATTCTGAAAACTTGCTGTAAATTATTTAGATGAATACTTATTTTTGTTCTCGTTTTCTTGCATTAATAATTTATCGATTATGAAAATTATACAACATCTGCAGCGGCTTTGTTCGCCTTTCGATAATAATGATCGAAATAGTTTAATTGCTAAATTAAATTCTCTTTAACAGTTAAACTCTCCGTTTTAGTCAATTTGATTATTGGAGAGTTATGTGAGTGATAATAACATTTAATTTTTTTGCAATAATATTCCTTAAATAATTTCATTGTTGCAAGCATAGCAGTTGAGTGTAAGAATAAGTGTTTCTGTGTTGGCGTTTGCTTTTCATGTTCACTCATCAATCCACGAACAAATTTAGTATTAACAGCGAATGAAAACAGTGAGTGAACATAGGAACTCGACATCTATGATTAACATATAAAAGACGTATTATCACAAACATTTTAATTTGATAGCTATGGCTATAATCACTGCTAAAAAATTGTGAATATTTAATTTTTTGAGTTATTTTCCATTAAATTTTTCCACAACCATTTAATTATTTGGGAATTTTTTTAAATTAATATTTCCATTTAATTTAATTTTATTTCCCGTAATTATCCAATTAATAAAATTTTGGAAAAATGCATTTTTGTTTTGAATAAAATTTTATTTTTACTCATTAATTAAATTATGTAATATATTCAATTAGCTTAATAAAATTATAATAATATAAGATTCTCCAAATTTTTGGAATAGCATATAAATTAATCAGCGTAATAGTCAAAATTTTATATTAAAGTTTTACAGTATCCGAACAATTAAAATATTGAATTCGTAAAGCCTTAAAACGAAAAATTATTTCTGCAATTTCATTAATTTTTTATGATGCTATGCAGTTTTATTATTAGAGACGAAAAATTAAGGAAAATCATTCTTTTTATAGGACACAGATAGAACTATCACAATAAAAAATGTATACAAATCATACTAAAATAAGCATTTTGAGACCCATTTAATGTTACTGAAAAACCTGAAAATCTTTGCTAATCCTGATTTTCTTTTATAAATAAAAGAACTAGAATTGCAGTTAAAAACAATTTTTTGCCGTTAGTATGATTCACAGGTGGGAAATCTTTCTCGAGTTGTAAAGTTATTTTCAAACCTAAAATTTAAAAAACAATTATATTTGATAGATTAATAAACAAGAACAACACATTCATAGAGAGACAATTTTTCTATTTGTTTATAAAATGTCCATTTCTTTGCCGATGCCAACAAACAGACGGACGTACAGTGTCAATAGCATAAGCTCTACTTTTTCTTGAAAAAATTGAGATAAAAAATATATTTTCCTGATTAATCCTGAATTTTACCCTTTTTCCTTTTTCCTTTCTGAATTTACCTTGTTTTTAGTCCTGAATTTTTCGTCTCTATTTATTATAAACAGTTATTATCAGGGATGCGAAAATAGTTATTTAACTATTCTTAAAAATCACATTGAGAACTAATATATAGTTATTATATAACTTAAAAATTTTTAAAAACTTTTCTATTCTAACTATTTTTAAAATATCTAACCATTTTATTTATTTCTAACTAATTCAACTTTTTTAAACTGGAAAAAATTTCACTTAAATCCGATATGTTTTAAGTGTGGTTATGTTTTCGGGGTTTCATTTAAAAAATAGTGCACAAAATATTGCCATTTAAAATCAGTTTAGTTTTGCAAGGCTTACAGTTTTTAAAAATTTTTGATGTAAATCAATGGATTTTGTCTAACTATTTGACCGATTATTTCTAAATAATAATTTATTAGTAATAAACTATTTTGCACCCTTTTTTCTAACTATTTTCGTATATCCTTAGTTACATAGTTATCCATATTTTTGCGATTCTATTAATTTATTCAACCAAATGCATTAGATTTTTATTTGCATCGATTAAATTATAAATTCAATAAAATTTATATTTATAGTCAACAGAATTGTCAATAAAAAGCTAATGTTTATCTAAAGTAATTTGTTTGAAAAATTTGCATAGTTTGCCTATGAATATTTTATTGACATAAAATGAATCATATTTGGCACACTCGGACGGTTAAACACAAAATAATGTCACAGTTTAGCGCAAAATATTTAAACCGATTGTTGTTACGCATTAAGCATAATGCAAAAGTGAAAACATGTTTTCTATTGTTTTAACATTACATTATATGTTAGATTATAAATTACCCAGTCATCCCTAATAACTTAATGTTAATTAATTATTCATTTGCGTAATAATTTTCCCATCATTGTGTGTGTGTTGCCCGTAAACAAACGAAAAATTTATTGTTTAAATCTTCGTTCAAAAGTACTAATGTCTACTATTTTAATTTAAAAGCCAGACGTTTGTAACATCGCATTCATCTCATTTTACAATGCCATTAGTCTTAAAACAAATGTCATAACCGATTTTTGTTCCTCTATTTGATAAATTCGCTACGAAGGCTACAAACAAATATAGTTTTCATTTTAGAATATTGTAAATGACTGGAATTTAAAAAATGATTATCATTTTACATAAGTATTGTGCTTTTAAAAATTATTTCTTTTTGTAAAATTGACTTAAACCATGTTTTCTATCATGGGAATAAAAAAACAATTAATGAAATGCAAAAAAGTTTTCTGAGCTCTATCTAAAATGTTTTTGAAATTATTTAACTTAATACTGTAATGTGCTTTTATTTCGAAATGATTTTTAATGATGCGCTGATGACACCAAATCTCTTAACCATTTAATATTAATAAGTTAAAATTATCATTTTTCGATTCCATATTTCTTATGCATACAAAATTAGTTTAAAAAATAAAATATATAGTACATTTACGAATTATTAGTGTACATTAATAATTTGAATAAAACATTAGCGAGCTTTCGTAAGAATAACACCGGACTGTATAATGAAGTCTTCTTAGTCCGACGAAATTATAATTTAATTTAACGTGAAAATAAGTTAGTGATCTGTCATATCTATTAATATTTATACATAAACAAGAGCGACCCAGTTCGTAGAGAGCTCATTTTTCGTCTGCTAATCCATACTTAAGTGAAAAATATATTAGTTTTTAACCCTATGATGGAAAGATCCGCCACTGCGAGCAGACGGATGGGCGGATAGATGGACATTGGTCAGAATCATAAGCTCAACTTAGTTCACTTAAAGTGAGCTAAAAAAATTTGCCAATTCTAAGTGGTTATGATGCGCAATATATAAAAATTTTCGTACGCATTTTAATCCCAAATGAGATGTAAATGATGTCATTACATGTTGGATAGATTTTTTATGCAAATTTATCAAATGAGCGCTCGCAGTGAAGTTTCTCTTTTTTTATCCATGTCATCATCACAACACTTTTGAGAGATCTTTTATCAATTTCTATTGTATTTCACTTTTTGCCCGCCATTAAAATGAGATCTTGGAAGCGGAAAAAATTTCACTTCACTTATAATGTATACGATCAGAGTATTTAAAGTTACACCAATAATATTTAGCCGTTAGAACAAGAATAGACGGGAAAATGTACACAATATCAATAAATAAATCAATTTTCAGATAAACTTTTATATATCGTACGCTATAAAAGCCGGTATTAATAATTCATTTTTTGACACATTTTGATAACATTTTAATAATAAAAAAATGTTTTTCTTTCAAAAATACCAAATGCTGGAAAAACGAAAACGCTTTAACGCAGAAGATGTATTTTTGTGTTATATTTATATATATATTGAAAGCGTATTTTAAACTCTCTCTTGATTTATGATCTGAAAGTAAAAGGCTTTTTTCTAGAAGTGATAAATTTAAATTTTCACAAAACTTCAATATACGACGACATTTGGGTGTGTGGCGTGTTATTAGTTGGAAAACAAATTTTTGCTTTACGAAAAAATAATAATAATATAATATTTGCGCACTAAAAACTTTTATAGAAACAATTTATGGTTCTTTTTTTCAGTTATTATCTTATTTTGATAGGAAATTTTTTATTTTATTTTTTTAGCGCTAACTTTAAAACTGGTAATTTGCATAAAAATCATTATTTCCTAACAAAAGACTGCTAACTTTCCCTAACAATAATCAAAATTAATGCGAAAACTTTTTCGCGGAATACAAAACGCCGAGCACACCAGTGAGTGATAATGTTTAGCGAATAGAGAATAGAAAAAATTGTTTCAAATTTTTTTCGTTAAAAGAAAGAAAAAAAGAAAAGAAATACAGTATTAAATCAAATTTTTATGTTCGCGTATTTTTTTCTCTGGCGAACCAAACCCATCATAAAACTACTCTATTATGAAACTCCATTCACGGTTTACGAGAGAGAGAACCTTAATTCACATAAATTACAGGGTATTCCGGGTGTATATATATATCAGTCATATTTGTATTGTATTTGACAGCTTATATCGCATTACTAAATATGTCAAACTTTCATGACACAGCATTTTATATGTCAATTTCAATTTGACTCAATTGTCACATTTTTTTGAAGTTGATTTTCTCGGATCTCAAATTCGCTGTTCACTCCATTTGGCAGCGCTATGGCGAACCTATTTCAACAGAAATCTAATAATCCAGAAATATATTTGAGTGCGAAACGAGTTCGCTCTCGTAGACCCACCGCTATTTTATTACGGATTAATGTTATTGTTAACATAAGAGAAAAAGAAAGTTTTTGTCGGCCAAAAGTTTAAAAGATAGATACGTTGTGCGTTTCGCTGCGCATATCGTGATTAATGTCTGCCGTAGAGTAAAGCGAAAAAAAATATATTTTTTGCTTAACTTGATTTATGACAGTACGGGCGCATGATTTAATTATATTAAAAATTATATTCCTTCTCTTGATAAAATTTTAAATTTAATAACACGTGTTTCGATCTTAAGTTATAATAGATGTGTTCATCTGCAGTGAAAGTTGATATATGTAATGTTTGTTAGAGAATAAATATAGTTTGTTACCGTATAACCACATTAGTCCAGATTTATGATAATTTCAAACAAAACTGGTTTCAAAAACAATATTTTATTCATTGTTAAATTTTAATTTACTTACTTATATTATATTTTTAATCGAATTATTTGGAAGCGATAAAAAAAAGTTGAGCCCAAAATTTCACTTAAGTTTCAAAACTTTTTATCGCTACGAAAAAATTGGATAACAAAAACTGAAAATCTAATTTTTTGCGAGAAAATTTTAGCAAACACCACAATAATACTAATACAAGCAGGTTATACTGTACATCTGGTTATTGTCTAATAATAGATCATTAAAGATCGTAATTTTTCCTTCAGATAAAAGTTCACATTCCATGGCATATAAAACCCATGAGCTTTAATATACCAATTTCGAAAGTCTCGAGAGACATCATTAGACATCCCATTTAGTTCGCATTGATACATCGATTCGATATTTTTATAATGTCGAGTTTAAAAGTTTTTTTTCATAAAAAAGCTATAGTAATCGTGAAGACGATTTTTATCTTCTCCCGATATACTTCTTTTTAAACTCAATATAAATTGTTAGTTAGCGTTACTCTCTCTTGTGTAACAATAAAAGCGCTTTTTCGGTATAATTTTCTCTAACTTTTACTTTCTCGCTTCGCACTTGTCATCGCTCTTTCTGTCCGTCTACTCCTTATCTTCCCATAAAATTTACTCTCTCATACAGACATAGATAAAAAACTTTGCATTTTCGACACTTATTGCGATGGATATATATTTGAAATGTGTGCGCCGTTTCGTACCGTTTGATGCATCAACGAAATTGAATATTGAAAATATATATTTGGAATGAAAACTGACTTTATGTGAAAATGTTTTGAACGAAATTGATTTTCTTTATCATAACAATAGTGAGTGAAAAAAAAACTTTGCACCCAAAACGAGAGATAGAAGGAGAAAGTGGGAGAAAAGGTGTTATAAGAGAAATTGAAAACATAGATAACATATTAGTGATTTATCACTGCATGGTTTTTATATTTTGAATTGAAATTTTTTTTAAACAAAAATTATTTCATACTGTACTTTCAATGTACAACAGTGTATAGATATTTACAAGAAATGAGGTGTTTGTTGCAACACGATTTCCTAAAGCTGTCTATCAAATCGTATGATACCTGTTTGTTTTCGTTATGCAAATATATCAACAGAATATGCCGTATATATTCCGCGTATCGCCTTATTTTTGCAAGAAAAATATTGATTATTTTAATGCACTGTCAATTATGGAGCGATATCACCATCGGCTGAATCAGCTTAATATTTGAAATTGTTTTCGATCAAAAATTTGATATTAAGAAATAAAGTTTCAATTTCATTTTTTATTAGTATTTGGGAATAAACCCAAAACTTGAATTTTTTTTGGCTCGAACAATGCTATACCAATTTTTTAAAGTGTTTTATTTCTTTATTTTATGCTGCAGAAACCTTTTTGTACTGAAATTCTAAATGTATTGAATTTCGTCTTAATGTAAATTGTTTTTACTTCATTTTTGAGCTGAATATGTGCGTTTCTTAACTAATTTCGTAGTTTTTTTCATAAATATACTCATACTTATCGGAATAATGACATACTTAATAAAAACTTTGAATTAGGCACTAAATGCTAACGAAAATTGAAATATTCGCGTTATTTTCCGTGCTTTGATTTTAATACGTTATTTTTCAACTAACAACCGAAAATTATTTATCTCTAACTTTTAATTAACTGAAGCGATCGATTTCGCATTCTAACCCCATCGACGATTTCTCGATCGCTCAATAAAAAACAGTTTATAATGTGCGTAAGCCTTTAATGCCGTGTTTTGAAGCAAAAATTTTGTCACAATCAATAAATGTTGAGCAAAAAGTTGCTTAAAACTTTTATTGCATTAAGTTATTAACGGAATTATAATCATTAATTCTCTCTCGTTTTTTGTTACGTTCACCAAATAAGTTTCGTTAAGTAGAAAACTAAAAATAATAGTTTTAGTACTGTAGTATTAGTATAACTTCTAACACTTAAGCTACTTATAATCATTATTATTAATACTGCGGAAAAAAACAAAAAAAAATTATTAAAGAGCTAATGTGATCACCGCTAAAATTATTATTTATATTTTCAGTCACCAAATATATCAATGTTGGTATGGATAGCGAACACAGCAATAATACCGACGGGATTGATCATCCCTTCACGCAAACCGGAAAATTTTCAGACGCGATTAGCGAGGAAAAAATGAAAGGTAAAAAAAATAACGCAGACATATATAGATATATATGCTGTATATATTTTTTGCTGCGCTAAAACCTAATGATATATCTATACTAATAAAAATTATGAATAGTAATACTTGGCGCTTGTAATGAGTTAAATATATCAAATTATGTTGGCGTAAAATAATCCCTAAAAGTAGATGCATTTTTTCGCCTTAATTCTCAGCCGTTCATTAATCTTACCCTTCACTCCAGCAAAAAATAATTTTATGCCACAAAATAGTAGCCCTAAACGAATCGTATACAATAGTTTTTTTTATTATTATTCACATTATCAAAATTTTAAAAAGCGCTCTGAACTATAAAATTAGCATTTTTGGCAGCAAAAATAAAATTTCTGAGAAAAAAGCTTACTTTGAGCACGCGTTTTTTATTAATATACTTTCACTTTTTGAATTAAAGTTACTTAATAACACATCAAAAATGATTTTATACTTTCGTTAACAATAAACGGTGAATTATCGCGCATTTAATAAAAGTCGAGATTCGCATAAATTATAAGCTTTCATAAAATAGTTCATTTTCAAAACTTAAAAATAAGAACTGACGACAAATATCCTTTATATAACAGAATCTCTTTTTTATTAATATAGCGCTATGGGAGCAGAATAAAAGCATGAATGAAGCGCTTGCGGATGACGAACAGATGCCAACTATGAATAAATTGTTAACTGACGCTAAAATACCGAATCAAGTAAATACATTCATTTTTATTGAAATTAAAATATTGCACATTTCTATGCAACCATCGACATAAAAATTTGCCTTATTCTGTGACTGCAATGAAACGATTGACTAGTAGTCTATGAGTTCATTTTACTTTTTTTTTGTTAAAGGAATATTCTTCCAAACTGATACAAGAGAAGTTGATAAGCGCCAGAAATCACACGTTCGAACAACCGGTTTACGAGATACAGATCACCGAAGAGGAAACTGATTTGCCTAAAAGATTGTTACAAGTATTGACATATTCTAATATTTAACATAACACCAACTCTATTACTATATTTTTTTATCTGCGCTAATATATCACTAGAATCAGTACATTTCCAAAAAAAAAAAAATATCTATATATAGACTACTTTACTATATTGTATTGGAAAAATCTCTATTTGAATCTAAAAGGTTAGGGCACTGACAATAAGTAATGCGGACGTAAAGCAATACTACAATCATCAGCAACACGTCAACGACGATAAGGAAGATGGAATAATGTTCATTCTAACTGGCGATGGCGTGGACGACGAAAACCCATCGCTCAGCAAGTTTGCCATTAATGCGTTTAGCGGCGAACTCTATCTAATATCGCCAATAGATCGCGATCCGCCCAATGGTCGTCCACAATGGAAATTGAACATCACTGCGGAGGACGACAAAGGAAATAAATTAGAGGGCAGTGCGTCTATTATAGTCAATGTTAGAGACATCAACGATAATGTGCCATACTTTTTGATGCCCAATTATTACGGCAATATTAGTGAGAATAGTGTTTCCGGTGTCCATATATTGTCACTGACCGCCGAAGACGTGGACGAAAACAATGCCATCAAGTATTCAATCGAAATGAATCGCGTGAACAGCGACGGTGAGCTCATATTTAGGATCGAAGAAAGTTCGGGCACATTGTCATCGGCGGTTTGCTGTCTCGATAGGGAATCGATTGATCACTACGTGATTAAGGTATGTGCGTCTGATGGCGGATCAGCTAAAGCGTGCGTTACAGTGATTATACAGATATTAGACGATAACGACGAAACGGTTAAGTTTGCCAAAAAAGACGTAAGTTTGACGATAAACGAACGGGACATATACGCCAACAGGCAAATGGTCAACCTATCGGTGATAGACAACGATTTGCTGCAGACAAACAAATTTGTGTACAAAATACTGAATCATTCGCATTTCGCCAAATACTTTTCGGTGGCAACGAATGCGGACGGAAGCGGTAATCTGAGGATAATCGAAAAGTTTATCGTTGACCCCATTTATACTAATGATTACAATGACAACAATAATAAGAATAGTTACGACGATTTCGCGCTTACCATCGCAGTGACAGATATCGGACAGTTTACCGATGAATCGCGCATCGATTATTCTCGCGTTACCGTACGAATTACGAAATCGATGGTCAATTCAAACGCGAAATCGACCGACAGTTTTGTTAGTATTAGCGGACATCGAAACGGCGAAGAGTTGGTGTTGCTTAACGTCACGTCGAGTTTCGGTAATAAATCGTTTCACAAAGTTTCGTATAATAATAGTGCGGACAAAAATAGTATCCACTTTTCGTTTGAATATCCATTCGCGTTACTCCAAGAAATGACGGTTTTCTATCTGATACTCGTAGCGATAATCATCATAATAATCGCGATAATTATACTGCTATTATTCATTAAAATACGCCACTATTACTCGCTGTCGTCGAAACTGTCGACAAGCGCTTCGGTGGCCAACAGCGGTAACCGTAGCAGCAATGAGATGGAGAGCTCGTCGGATATCGATCTGCGAGACGCCATACGAAACTATAACTACGAAGGCGGCGGTGAGTGTGATATATCGTTCTACGATTTAACTCAATTACAAATACCCATTCAAATGATCGCCAACTCCTCAATAACCACCGCTACTATTAATAGTGATTTAAAGTGCGAGTCTATGCAAAAGTTGTTACTGTTGCCCGATGTGTGTACGAAATCGAAGACAAGTAACGCAACATCGCTCGTTGACTGTAAGGATGATTCGGAAACAATCAATATATTCGTTGTTGAATAATGTTTTTTATACTCCCGATTGCCGGGTTTTTTTCTCGCCAATTTATCTATCTTTCAAGTGCTTTAACTGCGAGAGAACATTGTTTAAAGTGCTTTTGTTTTATTCGAAAGATAGGGTTCAAGCAATACAGTTTTAGCTGTTTTTTTTTGATGATAATTTTTTTGTAAAAGAATAAATTCTTTTATTTGTTATGACTCACTGTATGCTAGGCTTCCAACTTTGAAGGAAAATCAAGACCGGAAATTATTTACCCAGACTTTTTACGTAACTCCGTCACGTAAAAATCCATGTACAGAATTTACAAAATAAAAAATATAATTTTTAAATATAGTCTATAAACTTATAGTGGTTGTACAGATGTATAATTGCAAAAACAAGCTGATAAAATAATATGTTTTCGTTGAAAATTTTATTGACGAATGGCCGTAAATGGTAATTGTAAGCCCAGTTCAGCACTGCCTGCCAGTCCACATCATTGTTGCTTAAGATTGAAAGTTCTGGATAAAAACCACTCTAACGTATAAAAAATTAGTGTAAGCTCAAAACTCATCGAATTTAAGCCCAAAAACTTAAAATTATTTTGTAATAAAATGGCATTTATTAGTGGTAGTGTTTTTCTTTATACTACTTAAAAAACTTTATTTTGCGGTTATTGTACGTTTGCAATGGGAATGTGTTTAGAAGTTGGAAGTCTACTGCACTTTTATGTAAAGCAAATTACGTTTACACCAATAAATTAAAATTGTAACAAGAATTTTTGAGTTTCATATTTGATTACAGTTATTCGTTATTTTCGTTGTAATAAATATGTGAAACTAGAGCTTAAATGTAAACATTAATATAACGTACGCCAGCATTTGAATTATGAGCAAACTTTAGTTATCGAAATAAGTTTTAATTGCATAAAAAGTTCATAAGAATAAAAAGATATGAGTTCGTATCAAATGCATGGCATAATTGACTTTTCGCTCAGAAACAAAGCGTTGCAACCTTTAGGGCAAAATTTTTGTGTAATAGTGTTCCACAAAAAAAAGTATTTGCGTTTTTCGTAATCGTCTGAACGAGAAATACATTTTGATTGTGTGTATGTGTGTGTGTGTGTGTGACCCGCGGTTAAACTAAAGCAATAGTTATATGCATTTAATCGATATTATGTTATACAACATAAGTTATAATGGATTTCGTTGGTTATAGTTTTAATGCCAACAAACGCGTATTCAAAAATATTTTCTAAATTTTGATGTCAAAACACTATTCATGGCGCATTTAAATATGATAATAATATTATTAATAACGCGCATAAAAAAAAGTTTTTTAAGTAATAAATGCGCACAATTTTTTAATATATCTTTTGGCAATACATCACACATATTTCTAAATGTTTTTCTCGTGCCTTTCTTAACGCATATAATTTTTTTTCGCTTCTCGATTCAGTGTGCGCTTCAAATAAAAAATGAATGTTCATTATTGCAGCGGCAAAATATATTCATAACACATGATTTATTGAATACTAAATTATTATAAGAAAATGCGGAAAAATCAATATTTCACAGAATAATAGGAAAAAGTCAACCATAAATTTTTTTGCTCTTTATTTTTAGAGAAAAAAATCCTTGTTTTTTTCATAGAAAAAACAGTATATATGAACTTTAAATGAAGGGTGAAAAAGTTTGTGCTTTAAACTGGTGTCAGAGACAAAGTGTTCAATTGTAAAGAATTATTGTCTCTTAATGGCAAAAGAATTATATCAGGAAATTGCCTGACATTTGATGATAAAGTGACGCTATTATTTGTCGAAATGACCCACGAATCGAGTTAAAAACTTTCTGGTTAACAGACAAATATGGGGTTGACTTTAAATCATAAAAATAGGAGCAGAAAAAAACACAAAACTTAATAATAAAAGTAAACGTTTGCCGCTTACAAGTTGTGTTTTAGTTTTTGTTTGATTTTTATTTTTTGAAAATCAAATTAATCAGTGTAATAATCGTACGGTTGTGTTATATCAACAATCATAATATATATAATAAGTTTGTTTTGACAATTTTAAGTTTTTGTCAAAAATTGTAAAGTACATGTAATGTTCGAAAATGTAATTTTCTTTCGATTTTTTCTTATTTTTACAAAAAGTTTTTGATTTATTTTCTTCTTTTTTTTGTTTTGTAAAATTTCAACTTTTTGTTTTAAAAACATTACATCAATATGCGATGTCGACCAATATTGCTTTAAAACGACATTATGGTAATATTACTTTAATCGAATCATAAAAGAAATTTTAATATTTGAAAAGCAAAACTAACAAAAACACCTAAGCTTATTACCAGATAATAAGCTCCATCAAAGTAGTTTAAGAGAGAGAACTTAAAACTCTTAGCAATATATTTCATGAAATTTTGTTATATACATTTTCTTCTCTTTTCTTTTTGTATTTCTGGCCAAACATTAAAGTTAAGTTTTGTCAGTTTTAAGAGAAAATAGAAAATAAAAAATAAAATAAATTTTATTAAGATAAATTACTATTGCGGCAAACTGTGCCAAAACTATACTTTTTTCTGGATGCGCACTTATGAGCAGAAGAGATGAGAGCAAAGGGGAGTCAAGATCGAAAAAAATCGTATTTCTTAACATTTATTTTTGCTCAATAACTAAATACAATGTTTGCTAACATTAAAGTGAATCAAAGTTGTTTTTTAGAGAAAAAAATCGGATTCTCAAATAATATAGTAATAAAATAAATATATATCAACTGTTCCCTCAGTGTATGCACTAAAATGGATATATATAGCAGTAAAAACATATCAATTTTTTGTGCATTACACATAAAAACTCTTTAAAATTTATTTTCTCATGTCAAATGACGGACAACTATATTATTATTATCTTCTTAAAAAATGATAGCTTATAGATATAAGAGCGCAGACCCGAAGTTGTAAGCGAAAGTTGAGTTATAGTGAAAAAAATGTCAAATTTATTCGAGAAAATGCACTTCGCTTTGTACTTATGAGAAAAGTTATTGAAGAATGTTATCAAAGAAATTGTATCTAAAGTAGAAAACTGAATCATCGAAATAGCGAGTCATTGTTGCTGAAAGAATAGATGGGAAAAGCGGTGTGGAGGTGGGGTCACGACATAAATCTTTTTTTTAGTATCTAAACACACCAATTCATATATT
>JAQIXJ010002328.1:0-16251 GCA_034700185.1 Phthiracarus laevigatus | reverse complement strand
GATAAAACATGCAAGTGAGCATAACTATATTTATTGTTATAAACATGAAATCGATGTCTTTGGAAAACGGGTTAATTGTCCAAACTGGGTGTTCAGCTTGCCAAATACAGTCTCGTTTTCAATTGGTCAAATGCATTATGCAGCAAAACAAGTTCGAATTCAAAGCGATCTCACTTTTGAACCTGAAGAAAGTTACAGAATAAATGTTTATCTAAAGGACTTGTCGAATGTCTCGGTTAACATCAAGGAACTAAGGCAAAGTGTTGACGCAATTAATCTCCAACCGGAAATAGCGTATATGCCGCGGCAAGGGCAATGGGTTTTGATATTTATGGGAGGAACGATAGGATTCTTTATCATAATTTGCTGTATTTGTTCTATTAGAAAATTCTTTATTAGACCTGAGAACCTAAGAAATCCAACTGTTTTAATTCAGAACAATCAAATAGAACAAGACGAAATGGAAATGCGTCCAATAAATAGACTGACAAATGATACACAAAATCAGGAAGCTCAACCTAACCGAACCAACAATTTCTTTTCAAGAATCCTACGCCAACTTCCAAACTAATTCAACTTTTATTTGCACTAACTTTATTTAATCTATTTATTCTGCCCAAAGATTTTAATATTTTTTTTTGCACAATGTGAAAACACAAAGCATTAATAATTAGTTTTATTATCAAATTTTAAACCGATTTAAATTTTAGGGACAAAATTATAGTAGTGCGGGAGTATGTTACGTAAACCGAAACATTGCTCGCTTATATATATACTAATTAATAACTTTGTTTAATTAAAATTTTATTTGCACCCATATGTTTAGGAAGCTATAAAATAATTTACTTTATGTGTAATAAATTATTCCTTTTCTATACTTTAAAAATGTAACTTTAAAACTTGAAATAAAGCATATTAATTAAAATTAAAAAGTGCCACGTATATAGTTTCAAATACTTGGGTAATTGAAGAAAATTTGAAGAACTCGGTAATAATATATTTTTTTTCAGTTTTATGCAAAGCTTCTGTGAAATTACATATTGTAAATTATGCAGAAGTAATGATTTATTATCAGGAATCGGATTATTTTGGTATATAATAATTTACCATAATTACCCATAATTTAAGACAAATGCTACAAATTATACCATAATTTTAAAAATACATAACTATTAATCAAATATATTTAAAATGCTAGTAAAATAATTTCAAATGAAGAATAATTATGAATTTTAATACAAAACCAAGTTCTTTAGAAGTCGAACGATTATTTTCAAATATTAAGAGATAAACCTAATCTGAATATTGAGACTATAAAAATACGTAGTAGTTTGTTATAATTCTAATAAGTAACACAGTGCGCCAGAGTGTTTCAGCTTGGGATTGGGGGTTTCTTTCGTACTTTTCGAAATTTTTAGGGTGGTCAACTACTCGGATTTAATCGATAAATTTCTCTCATAGGCCAAAAAATAATAAAAATACATTGAATTATGAATTTTTTTCAGATGTGGGATAAACTTTTCGAGATTCATTTTTAGAGAATCCCAAGGGCCAGCTCTCTAAAACACCCTGAATTAAATTAATATTGATTGCATTATTGACAATCGCTCTTTAAATCTAATGTATGTTTGTTTCTTTTCTATATAATGAAATATATTAGCTCTCTCTCTCGCCGTATGTCACTTGTCACGTTATCATTTAATACTATTAAGCACTATTTTTACTTATGCTGCCTAACAATATATAAAATTTTTTAGCTAATAAACTGCGTATGTTATTACAAGTAATCGAATTGGATTCGAGTTTACACGTTAATAGAAATAGATATCGATATATATCCTGCCGACTGCGCAATTGAAACACGAATAGTCGAAATGGTAACAAAAACGTTTTATTTAAATCAATAAAACGAATAATTAGTACAAAGGCGTTCGATAAGCGAACGAAACGCAACGATTAGACAAAAGAAAACGATTGATTATGTGAAGAAAGCGCGCATTACTAATATACAAGAAAAAAGGGCAAAACTCATTACGCTCTCTAGGCTAACAAACTTTCTAACAACATTGGTTAACCATTCTCTACAAACTTAAAAATATTTTAATTCTTTATCAACCTATAATAGAAGTATATTGAGACTGTAAAATAATCACGCTAGTTTGCATTAAACTAAGAAAAGGGATTTATCTATGAATGTGTCTTTCTCGTTTTTATTTAAAATAAATAATATAAAAATAAGTGGATTTTATATGCATTAAAAGTAGCAAAAATTTCTTGAAACAAATTTGTCATTATATCTTAGAAATGAGCCTCTAATACATACAGATTAATAAACTAAAAGTGTATTTTTCACCAAATTAGAATTCTTTTCGGAAATTCACAATAAATAGGGTTTTATTTTCTGTTTTACTTGGAATTATAGAGATCTGAATGTACTTATCCTCGCCAACTACAAAAAATAAATTAGATCTAAATTTTAAAAAAAACTATATCAGTTAAAATAAGCACATTCTAAATTACAACATCTGACATTAATGGGCATAACGTCCAAAACCTTTGATCGGGCTAGAAAAGTCGTAACCTTTTTTAAAAGAAGCTCAAGTGCTCTATTTGTTTTAAAAATACGCTGCTTCAGATTATGCGAAGGCGGAAATTGTTGTTTTCTTAATTTACTTAAACTCATTAGTTAAAAACGTTAGTTACCTATAAATTAAATAAAAAAAAGCAAATTTTGTATTTTGGATGAGTTCTTTTTTTGAAAAGGAAAGTAAACGAAATATGATATGCATACGGAAATGGCTGGTTTGTATCGGTTAGAACTACATAGTGTTTAGTTTAAGTCAAACTTAAATTTTCGCATAAAAATATTTGGACTAAAACCAATGAGGTCTTCAATTTATCATTCTGGCCTAAAATTTTTAACGATGCTGTAGTATTTAACATCTTTATTAACAGGAATCCATATAATATAAATCTTCCTAATTAACTTACGTTTAAACTCTATTTTACTAAATCTTTACACTTTTAATATTAAACAAAATAGATACGATCATAATATCTGACTTTGTGAAGAAATATTCAGTTAGCATGTAGTCCCTCGCTCATATCTGCTCGATCCCAGTATTTTAAGTTATAAAGTTGTATAGTGTATCATACATTAATTCGTTTTCTATAAAACATGAGCCGCAGATGCTTATAAACTTTACATATAATCTTCCAGTTTAATCTGAGTTTTGATAATTTTAACCGACGATTTTGACTAGTCAGATGTTGATTATCCCAAAATAACTACAAAATTGTAGCATATAAAACAAAAATATTAACTTTAACCTAAGTTGTTTTTGCAAAATTTGATTTTTTTTGCCAAATTTTTATTAATTTTGAGCTTCTTAGATCATCATTTTACAGCAAATTGCGTCAGATTCCACTCAAGTTTAATCTTTGTTTTGGTTATTTTTGCTGGATATTGCCTATTTTTGCTAGTTTTAAATCTTTTTTGCTATTTTGAGACAGTAAAATACTTTTATAACTTTAAACAGAGGCAGCTGTCATTGTAGCTTCAACCGTTTTTTAATCCGAATTTTGCCTGATTTGATACAAAAATGGCCACTTTTGACAAAGTTTATAGTTATATGTGACAATTACTCCCATTGTTGACCCTTATAATGACAATATTGAGCATAATTATGTTCTTTATGACACTATTTTATGATTTTTAGACCTGAAAATCTAGTTAAAAACATTAAATTTGTAATCCATTAAATAACATAAAAATTTGTGTTAAAACCTATTAACATTATAAATTGGGAAAATAACTTTATTAAAAAAACAAAATCCATTTAATAACATAAGAGTACAGAAGGACAGACTTACGGAGAGACGGACTGACCAACAAACGAACAGTCTGGCAAACGGGAAGACGAAAAAACGTTCAAACGTTCAGATAGACTGAGTACCCAAAACCATATATTGTCAAAGTAAGTTTAAAAATTATTTTACATTTTTCAGGAAACATCTTTTTGTTAGTTGTGGTAAATCTAACCACTATTAGCAAGTTATTTAATCTAGAAATTTGGCATGACCAAACGCTTAATAAACGGCAGTATGCTTGTAAATATAGAGATCTCATATTTTTAATCTACATAAACGAGTTTTGTTAACAATAAAGGTAAATTTATAAGCGTTGTTAAGTTAAACAGTTATTATAAACAACTTTGTTTTGGAGTTATAATTGTTTGTATTCTATGCCGGTGATTCACGCACCGCAGCTTATTTCTGTTTCTAGAATAGAATTTAAATAAGTTTTAATAATTGTTGCAAAAAGCACCCTTATAATTTTGTGAAAGGTTCTTCTTGTACAGAAGCTCATAAAAACTTTTCTTTTTTCATTGATACTTCTGTTAAAGAGGCGCTTTAAAGTGGAAGTCTTCTATACTTTCTCTGACTGAAAAAATTTTTCTATTATTTGTATTACCTCCTTTTGACTTAAACGATAATAGATTTTTACGATCGCTACAATTTGTTTAGTCTATATTTATCTGGGGTAGAATTATTATTCTACTTATGAATTCTATAACTGCTGCAGAAAGTACGCACATTGCATAATTTATTTCATACCGATAAAACGTTTTTAGTTTAATTTTTAATTTCCATAGGTTAAACAGATAATAATTCTAACTTTTCCTGGGAAAAATGTCAACCAAAAAAATATAGCAGCATCAAGTTGTAAGTTACCTAAAACTATCTCTAACAAACATAATTTTCAGCCGAGTTTCTTGCACCTTGCTGCATTCTTTTTTATCTATAAGATTCCTGTCCAGTTACGATAAAACCTGTTATAACGCTCTTATCTCTAACATTATTATTAGAGTCCATGTCTGGAATAAAAAGCGGTTAATGAATGGTCGCCAGTTAGAGAACGAAGATAATCCAGAGAAAATAGCAGTTATTATGTCGAAAACTTTGTAATTTTGTTTATAGCTCTTAGATCATTAATAAATCTGAAATATCATCCTAAACTCATATTTTTCTTTGTTACAATAATTGGGGCCGACTTTGAAGTTTTATCAGGTTGTATGATATTTTATTCATTCATAGATTTCGTTTGTTGTTTATATATATCTTTCCACTTAAGAACTTTTGTACGGTTTCACACGAATGTTCTTTAAATTTCCAAATCTATTACGTACTGTATTATGTTTGTAATACCCAGTCTTATTCAAAGTAAATTACTTCTTTATATTCTATAGGCAAAATTTTCAACACTTTCTTTTGCTTATTATTCATGTCCTCGTTAAGTTTTATTGCATCTCATTCTATTTAGAAAGTTTCATTGTAGTTGACTGAATATAGCTTAAAGTTATAAGAGAGAGTTTGTATAGCAAACATCCTCTTCCGGGCAAAAATTATTTTATGTTAATTTTAAAATTGTTCCTAATAAATAACAATCGTCAATGTTTTCAAAATTACAAGTTCTTTAGCAATGTCTACATTTTGTTGTACAGAATCAAAGTTAGTTAGATGAGCTCTTGAATTATTATAAATAACATTTGAAACTCAATTTGTATTGATAATATACAACTAATTTTCATTTGGCAGTATATAGTTTCCATTTCTCAAATTTCATTTATTAACAAAGCGAACATCACCCATTATTGTTAAACGTTTTTCTCTTCCACGTTTAGCGCTGTTTAAATTCCAATTATCGACGTGTACTACGTAATCTATAAATTCGTTTGTCGAGCTATCTTTGATAAGCTTATTACCAGCGACAATAGCTTGCGTTTGCTGATCAAACTTTTCCACCAATAAATTTCGATACATAAAATCATCTGTTTGGGCAAATGGTTCCATAATTTTATTTTACGCGGCAATAAAATCTCTTTTTGTACTATACTTCTCACGCTCAAAATTCTTATTTTGACTTAACGCTACGATCTTCAAAGATTTCGACGTAATTCTGTCAATGAAAGCTTATTTATAACTTGGCCACGAAGCTAAATGATTATCATTATGAAACTTTTTAAACGAATCTGTTGTATTATGATGGATGCGCGATCCTAACATTTCTTTTAACTTATCTGTTGGCCACTAATTCATTTGCATGATGGTCAATGTAGTCGATCCATTGCTTTGTGTTCTTTCCGCTTCGAATTAACGTATGCTTTTTAAAGTATCATTATAATTATCGCTTTTATTAACGATGCGATGTACTGTATCCGTAAACGTTACGCTCATATTATGAATAGCGTCAATCATATATTGTGTCTTAGGATCTACGGTCGTATTCAGTATTTTATTGTTTGTCTGCTGTTGTTGCTGCTATTGAGTTTAGCTAAACTGAGAGTGAAATATTTGATTATTCAATTGGTCGAACATATTCATCATGTCTGCTCTCATTCCGACCATTTCATCACTATTTTTTTATTTAGATCCAGTTACTGTATTTCCAATTGCTTTCTAGCATCAGATTCAATGTATGTCTCTTAAATCATCGATTAACTTCTGATCATTCGAATACTGTGTTTTATTTGATAACAATTGAGTTTCGAGATCCTTGAGTTTATTGTTTGCGTCTACTAAATCTGTCATATTTTCTTAAAATTTATAGATTTCTGGATGTTTGCGAAAGTTTTGACGTGGGAATATCGTATGTATTCTTCTATCAGAACCGGACATTAATCAATGCACTCTACGTTAGCCACTTCCACCAGTGAAGTGAGCGATGTGTTGATACGTGATAATAATAACCACACTCGTTCACGACCGAAATCTTTGTAGCGCTCGAGACTCTGTCTCCCGATATGTCAACACAAAACGATCTTTACAAAAAACAAAACCTATTGTTTATTAATGCGTATTAAAGATATTGATTGTAAATAAATACTTTTCATCATGATAAACAAATAATTTATTTTGTACTAAACAATATAACTATTTATACTAAACAGTATAATTAAATCAAATCAATTAAACTGAATTATTTATTTAAATGTAATTTTGTTACAATTGGTATGCGATCGTTAGCTAACAGAGTTAGTAACAAACTAAATATTTTGGGTGAAAACCCAGTACAAACGTATTAAAAAACAAAAGTAGAATTAATTAATAATAAAACATAAAAAATGTTATAATGAATGTTGAAAATTACTGTTAATGCGCGTAACCTATGAGTTAGCGTATAACACTACCAACGGCCAGTTAAAGAAAAATTTAAGAAAACTCCTTAATTTTTATAAAACGATAAATAACAGATAATGAAACGAAATCAAAACATTTGAAAAACTAATATGTAAACAAATTATTTCCCACGCGGTTTCGGACCCGACGAGACGGAAGTGAAGTCCTTTTATTCGCCACACTTATATGATCGTATTCTTATACTCCATCGTCAAAAGTGACTTCACCGGCCTTAAGTCGAACATTTTCGCCTCTTTCACCCAACTTAAACGGGCGAAAAGATTTATCGCAATCTTTAATATAGACTCATTCGGTTTTATATACATCAAGCTCGAATTCGGGTTTCGCAGCAATAGCGCGGTTAGCCAAAGAATAATTTTCAACGTCGTTAATAGCATTGATATCATTATTGTTAACTCCTTGAACCAGTTCACGTCTATTAAATAATTTCGAACGGTTCACATCATGACTATTTTTATTCTTGTATAAAATAGACACAAGATTTATGTCCTATTATTACATAGCTTTAAGTTAAATATCAACCGAATCACAGGAAGCTTTAATCAAATTCTTATTAATAAATTTTAGAATCAGCTTCAATCAGCTAATACCTGGCGAATTATAATAAACTCGCACATCACACAACGATCTAACTTTAGCGCCGTTATTAAGTTTAACGAGATCCAGCTTATTCATGCCAATATAAAAAGAGCGCATTATACAACCCGCAAAAAATGCATTCCGGATTTCCATTCCAACAAGTTTACCAACAAGCAACAAATTTTTAATCGCAATATGAATTAGTTTTAGATTTTTTAGTTGTCTCTTAAATATAATCATCTTTGCAATCAATTGGTTCAAGTATTATAGTTGTTAAATAAATTAATAGAGAAATATTAAAATGAATTACGAGTATTATTGTAACATACATAAATTAAATATAACAAATTTAAAATGAGCTATCTAAGAATGTCTCGTTCTTGTTTTTGATATAATAAAAAAATAGAAATTATATTTATTTTTTGTGATTAACGGAAAATTAAAAGTTTTTATATTAGAATTCTGACCTGCTAATTTGTAAAAGTGTTTTCTTGGAATTAATTCTTATTTTCAACGATATACAGACTATGTTAATTAAATTACATAAATAATTACAATTATTTTAGATAAAATTAATTAAATCAGCATCCAGACATTTAATATTAAAACAAATTAGTAATTTTTTATCGATTTTTTTGGATATACTTTACCAATAAATTATAAAAACCTTTTTGGGTAAAAAATCAAAAGTCATATTATGGATTTTGTTATCAATTGATTGTTGTTCTGCAAGAAATTTTAGGTTTTTATAAATTTTTAAATTCTTAAATTTTTATTGTCAAAATAAATTGTTGAGAAAAGATTTTTAGCTCAGTTTGTTTGCACAAGTCAGCTATTGGATTTGACAATTCATCTGTCTGTATGTGCGTATGAAACCCTAGATAGAACGGTATTGTTTAAATACGATTATTATCTATATTTGAATCTTAGTGAGCTCTTTCTAATGTTCATTCTTGTTTAAGTTTTTTTGTTAATCTTGATTTTTTAAATTTTTTTAGATTTAAAAAGATATAGTAACAACATAATTCTTTTGGCGTAATGTGAAAGCAATACATTATAATTCACTAAACTAATAAACAATTATTTATGTAAAAAATATTTAAATAATATAGAACACTTTATAAATTATTTAGAACGTTTTATTTAAAAATCCAAAAATTATTCTATATAATTATTGAGGTCTACAGTAACTCTAATTTTTTTTAATCGAGAAATCAATTCAAATATGTTATACAATTATTTATTTAAAATAGTACATTTTTATTATCATGATTTTTAAAAATTGAAAATTACGAAAAAAATTAAAAAATTTAAAAAGCCTATTATAATTCAAAAGAATCCATAGAACGATCGACTGATAATTAATCTACATCCAGACAGAGAAACGAACATTGCTAAAATAATAGCTTACTATTACAAAGTATGCTAACAACTTATAAAACCTGGTTTTTATGAACTGTATATTTTAAATTAAAGATACATTTAATAATAGTTATATTCTTATACTTTATTTAAATTTGGAAGAGTTATTCAGAAACTATATTTTAAAATGATTAACTTAAAAATTACCTTGAAAAATAAAAAACATTTTAACATTTTACGAATAGTTTAACAATATTATAAAAATATTATAAAAATAAGAAAACTTTATTTACAAATTCTATATTGTTTGTGAAATAGCGTAGAAAAAGTAACAATAAATGAAATAGCTCACATTTGCAATAATTTATTCCTAATTTATTATTATAGCAAATTATGTAGTGAAAATAAAAATTAAATTAAAACACAAAAGCAAAAATAAAATTAAAACAAAATTTTAATTCAACAATTCAACATCACTGCTTCATAAGGTCAATTATTTAGGAGTTAGTAATCCAAAAAAAATTAATTTATTATCGACCTTTAAAACATAAGTTCTATTATTTAATGGCAAGCGTCAACTAAAACATTTATTAAACGTTTAAATCTAATCGGTTTATTATAAATGCAACCCAAAAATAATTACAAGACTTTCCCTCTTTTTATATTAAATTGGCTTTTACACTGCTAGTTATTATTTTATTTGAAACATAATTTTATTTTCAATAAAACAAAGTTTAAAGTTAAGATGAGTTTATTATATCATTTTTCAACAAATTATCACGTTCTATCTGCTATCTTTAGAAATATACAGAAAATATTTTTATCACATTTATTGTTAAAATGTTGAAATAAGTTAAGATAAATTATTAAAATGTTACGTTTCACTTAAAATTTAACAGTTTAACAGTTCACAGTCATAAACATTAGATTATAATAAGATTATCTTATCAAACGCATAAAAAATTTATATTTTTCACAATTTTCTGACAGAAAAATTTTAATTGGATAACGATTTGTATTTATGATCGCAATATTTCATTATAAGTAGTGTTTTTCGCTTTTTGAATTATTAACAATATATAGCGAATCCAAAGATTTTTATCAAACCGATTACCTGAGTTAATATAAACTTAGACCTGATTGTTTGAAAGATTTATGTTTAACTAATTTTACAGTTATGAATTATAGGTGCAATCGAAAAAAGTAAATATAAAGTAAATGTAAATGTCGCTGTTAATAAAAACGATGAAACCGATAAAAGCATGATGGTGATATTTTTGTACTTAAAAACAATTCCCAATAATTGCTAAAATGACAAAAGCAAAAATAAATAGAAATAGTCGTTTCAACAATAAAAATTAGATGAACCAAACTTCTTTAGAGAAAATTGTTAATAAGGTTAGGTTAGGTTTGCCATTTTTGTCATTTTCGTCATTTTTGTCATTTTTGACCAAACTTAAGCCATATTTTGCGCATATTTAAGCCATTTTTGACACATTTTGACTCAGTTTTGGCCCAATTTTTACACAATTTTAGTCATTTTTTGTCTGATTTTTGTGTACTTAAAAAAATCTACACGCAGAGTTACAGACGGACATCCCAAATACAATAGCTGACTTTTACAAATTGAGCTAAAAAAGGAAAGTGCCTTAATTAGTATAAGAAAAACTTCAAAATCCCTTTTTAAACAAGAAATTTGTGAAATCTCTTTATTAGAGTAAATATCAAAATCAATAGCATAAGAAATAGTTGGAAATCCTTTTATTAATATCACAAATAGTCATAATCCCTTTATAAAACATAAGTAAACTGTGAAATCCCCTTTTTATTGTAAAGTTCAAAATTTCTTATTTAACATAAGTGCGTGCACAAACAGTTAGAGAAACAGACGGACAGACGAACAGGCATAGTAAAATTATTCTGAAAAAATTAAACAGTCAGAAAAAAATATGTAGTTAACTTAAATATAAGATGAACATTTAGAGTTTTTAAACTATTTTATGTATTTTTTCAACTTTTAAAATTCCTACTGATTTTCAAAGTTTTAAAATTAAAAGTAAAGTCAAACTGTTAAATAAATAAAATCAAAAATTTTTTATTTAAAGAAATTTAATTAGATTATATTTGGTCTTACAAAATCCGTTAACGACAATATTTGGTAGTCTAGTTTTGAAATTAAATTTTTCATTTTTTCAATCTATATAAATGTTGATGAAAGTTTGAATATTAATTATAATAATTATAACGTTATTAATTAAACCTTTACCTGGCTTTGTAAACATTGAACTTTTTTTACAAGATTTTTAGCGTTAACAACAATTGAATCAATTAAAGTGTAAATCTATTGACTTGTTGTGTAAGTAAGTAAACATATAAGACGGGTGCTTATAGCCATTTATCTATAAAATGTTTAACTTGTTACAGAAAAAATAATATAAAATAATGGGAGCTAGCGACTGATAAAATCAAGCGACCATAAACTAACTAAAATCAAATTAGCAGTTACATATTATGATCGTATCAATCTTGTTTAAATTTTGTTTTATAAGCTCACTTTGTAAAAGTCAGCTATTGGATTTGGGATGTCTGTCTGTCTGTGTATGTGTCTGTCTGTCTGTAGACTTTTTTTAGATCACAAAAATGAGGCAAAAATGAACAAAAATGGGTCAAAATTGGGCCAAAATGGGTCAAAATTGTCTATAACAGGGAAAACAGGGCTTAAATTGCGTCAAAAATGACATAAAATTGGGCTAATTTGGTTATTACTGACAAAAAATCGGGTATAAAACGGTTAATATCGGTGCAAATATGAGCAAAAATTGGTGTCAGGCGTCTTACTAATTATACTAAAACACGGTATGACATGCGCCTTATTGTTTCTATAAGACCAAGTTTGATGTTACCTCGTCAACAACTAAACTAAGAATGAATGAAAATATCCTTAACACTCACTGAAGTACTATTTATAACAATAGTTTAAAGCACATTAAAACTTTTATCGAAACAATAATAATTTGAAGTTTTGCTTATTTAAAATAGAAATCATTAATGTAAGCTAACAATCGATTCAAAGTCAAAGTGAGCGCATTACTAATGTTCATTCTTGTTTTATTTTTTAATGACTATTAAATTTTTTTTTAATTTTATGCGAGAGGAGGGAATAGGAGTTGATGTGTAAAGGCAAACTTGGGGTTTTTCTTATTCCTGTGTTGTTATTAATTATTGCAAATTAAAAAGTACTGTAATAAACAAGATCGAAATTGTCTTATTATCTGACAATGTAAAGTTAGTTTCAGTAATCCCGACCCGACTGGATCTGATCCGAGCAGTCTGATAATGAATCCCAACCTATTAATTCCGATAACCAACCAACTGATCACAATTTTTATTCCAACTCATTCCGAATCCCACACCATTGGCGCCGAAACCCACCCGAATAATTTCAAACTCAACCCGACTCATCATGAACCCCACACGAGTAATCCTTATTCTCAATAGGGCAATCCTAAACACCACCCGAAGTATCCCGATATTCAGCCTACCATTCCGACCTCAAACATTGTACTTTTGTGTGTGCTGGCCCCCTCAATTTGCACCTCATAATACTTAATTTTTAATGTTAAATTGAACGATATGTAATGTAGCAAGTAATTTAAAAATTATTTTCGAACCCACCTGGATTAGTAGGTGTCAACCACCCAGAAACCCCCTTATCTGCATTCCTCAATTTGATCAGCAGTTTTTGTTAAAATTCTTAATGGACGGACTTTCAGGAGGGGTTCTTTTATGAATCTAATGGAACAGTTTTTTCATTCCAGTTTTCAGGAGGAATCCCACCATCTCGAACTCTATTGATGTGGACTCTTCTATTCGAGTTGAAACGAGTTATTTAGGCTTCGAGGGGAAACAGCATACAGGGGTGTCTTTTAAACTCAAAGAAAAAGTCAATACCCAAATTGAATCGCTTAATGACTTATAATATATTTTAGCAATGAGTTTAATATGTGTAATGCAAATGCTATGAAATGATTATGAAACATTAATTAAGTACAACAAATGCAACACAAATAGCATCATAAACAATGCATTTAATTTATTTCGTAGCAAAATGTGGAAAAATTTTTTAACATTTAGGATGTAATGTGAGTTGCGGAGTAACAATGTTTTGATAAAAAAAAGGTTTTCGGATGCATTGATAAAACACCATTTAAATTTCGCAGAAAACCATGTTCCGAATAAATGTTTTAAAGAGAAATTAATAAACGGGATGGATGTCAGACAACAAGTCTTGCAAAATTCGAAGTAATGCAACCATTATTAGTAGTTTTAGACTTCCAGAAAGTTTAAAAAACTAAATTTTTAATAGTATTTTTCAGTTTTTTCTATTTTATTTTTAAAATTTTAGGTCACTTGGTAAAAATCGAGCTATTGGATTTGCAATGTTCGTAACTATGTGACTCTGATGTTCTGCAGACTTTTTTAGATAACAAAATTGGGTCAAAATTGGTTCAAAACTTAGTCAAAATGTGCCAAAATTGGCTTAAATAGGGGAAAAAAAGCATGTATTTGTCAAAAATTATTAGTAATGGGGCTATTTTAATTAAAACTGATACAAAATCTGGCGACATATGCAATCTAGGCGATGTAATGTTTAACAAAGCACTTATTTGAATAAATTAGTGCAACATTTGGCTTAAAAAATTTTTTTCCACTGCCCAAGTTACTTAGATAAAATTTGTTAGGTTTTAATTAACTGAACATAAGCCAAAATTATTCATACCAAGTTAAATAATTTCATTATTTAACAGTTAATAACATACATTTTTGTCTTAACCTATGAATGCATTTAAATGTTAAGGAAATTGGAATTATGGGGCGTGGCTTAGTAAAACATTTATATGCATTTCATAGGAATAGACAAATAATGTATCGTTAATAAAAATTAGTTTACTGAATAAAATGCAGTTCAAAATGACCTAAAAATTCCAATGTTAACTATTGTGGATTAAAAGCTCGATACCAAGTATCATAATTACAACATAGAATGAGGTTAGTTTTTTAAACACACATTTTGGAACAATAATTGTTTTTCTCTATTAGTTTGCAACCTAAAAAATATCATTCGAGTATATCATTTATATTAATGAACATTTGAACATAGTTTGATTAAAATGCGTTATTAAAACACATTTTAGTTTACATTTAATAACTAACGTATTAAAATGTTCAAAGACTAAGTTTTAAATTTAAAATTTCTATTTAAATTTTAGTTAGTATATTTTTAGCATACTAATTTTTACTCACCTATTAACTGACTTATTTATTGTTTATAATTTAAATTATAGTTGAAGTGAAATTGTTATTTCTGCATTTGTAGAAATTGAAATAAGAAAAACATTTGAAAGTTCAAATGAAAATACATTGCATTAAATATTAACTTCTCATAAACTTTAATAAAATTAAAAAACTATTTATAAAGCTTAGGATTACAGTCTGTTATAAAACAAAATTGTTATAAATTGTCGTTTAAATACTATATTTGATGCAATACATTTTTATTTGTCTACAATGAATTATAAAAAAATAATTAATAACATAAATTTTCGGTTTTTTTTAAACCACTTAACATTGTCTAAAATATTTTTAAAACTTTTTTTATTAATAAGTATTTATTATGAACCTGTTAGGAAATAATTTTTATAAATTTCAAGATTTTGCTATAAACCATTTGTGAGATAATACTTTTAGGTGCTGCCAACGCCTCTTTTTTATTTATCAGCTTAAAACTTCAACATTTTAGCTCATTGACTTTATGCCAGCTGTATATGAATAAGAACTTTTCCTATTTGTGCGTTTGCAATAAATATTTTTAGTTATTTTTCTATTAAATAAATAGGCATTGTGATATTTTATTTATCTATTATAAATTGAATTATACCGTTAGTATAATTTAACTATCTTAACCAATTATGTTAAAAAAATTACTACAAATATTATAATTCAGTTCAAAAAACCAAAGCAAAACTTTTAAATCCATTTTAAATTAGTAACTTAAATTGAACTTGAACAATAATTTTAATTTAGTGATTATAATTATGGTAATAATGATTTCTCTTATTATAATTGTTATTATTGCTTGCTGAAAGTTCATCCAAATAACGGTTTATCGTCTCATTTTCTGCCGCTATGGATCATATTCCTTCGAAGCCTCGCAATGAATTTAGATTTGACGCGATGCTTAAGTGATAACGAATAAGCGTTCACAAATGTGTTGTATCTCCCAATAAATTGTTGAGATGGATTACGGCTATCATAATTGTTCGGTGAATAGTTTGAAATTTGCGCAATAATAATGGGACGTTTGTTCGTTCAAAGGTCCAAATGATGATCAATCTTTGGTACAGGTATAGTGGTTGTGGTCCTAAAAGTTGATGTTGTGGGATGTTGGCGGTATTAATTGAAGTGGATTTCTGTGTTAAAATGTTTAAGATAGGCATTGTAGGATGTGGAGTCTTGTTTTTATAAGCAGGAAATTCCTGTAAAAAGTAATCATCACTGGAGTCCAAAAAGTGTTCCGAGATTTTAGAATTTCTAATGGTAGCTCTAGGAGTATGTTATATTAATAGCGGAGTACTAACAGGTGCAGTCATCCCAATCCGGTGTACTTACTTGTATCCGATTGCCAGTTGAAAAGTTGAACATTTTATCAAAAATAAAAAATTTTATTTTGAGTTGTAAATTTTTTATCTGACTTTGACAGATATATGGATTTGGGTATGTCTGTCCGTCTGTCCGTCTGTCCGTCCGTCTGTCCGTCTGTCCGTCTGTCCGCACTCTTATTCTAATTAAGGGATTTTGATCTTTAATCTAATAAAGAGATTTTCCCAATTTCTTATTCTAATTAAGTGGTTTTAATCTATTTCTTATTCTAATAAAGGGACTTTTTCTCTGACTTTGACAGATATATGGATTTGGGCATGTCTGTCAGTCTGTCCGTCTGTCCGCACTCTTAATCTAATTAAGGGATAATGACCTTCACTTTAATAAAGGGATTTTACCAGTTTCTTATTCTAATTAAGGGGTTTTTATCTATTTCTTTTGTTAATAAAG
>JAQIXJ010002327.1:0-16254 GCA_034700185.1 Phthiracarus laevigatus | reverse complement strand
ACCACTAAACTCAGAGAATGGATTAAAGACTTTTCGCTGAATAACGATAATGAGAAAAAAGGATTTGATGATTCAATCGATGCTATCAATGCTAGTACTGAAGCAAAACCAGATTTAAATTCTGGTGCGATTGCTGTCCAATCAATTTAATCAATTAATATAAAACTTTATTTAATATGTATTTGTGATTAATTTTCAAATATAAATTCTCTTTGTTTTTTTTGTGAAAATTTCATTATATTTGTAATTTCATTTGTCTTTAAATAAAATTTTTCAAGTAATATGCGAATAATGTGATTAACGACATAAAACTTTTAAAATGTTAGATTACACTATATGCGACATCTAATGAGAATTAAGTTTTAAAGTTTGTTAAAAAAATATTTTAGGATTTACTCGTTAGACAACAAGTCATTTTCAAATAATATCAAAAATTTTTAATGAATTTTTTCTAACAATTTTGACGAATCTAATGGTTGACTTTCCTTATCTGAAGAAGAATTACTTCGTATTATATAAAAGATACTTATATTTAATCAAATCGAATATTTTTGTAATCAATTTACAAAAAAATCAATTATCTTTAACATTCTTAAAAATTAGCTTTAAATTATTTTGTCCAAATTTATGATTATATACTTTAGTAATATATTAATTTATTAAAAATTCAATTTATTTTGTTCTAATGTCATATTTAATAAAACAATAATTAGCAAACTTTAATTTGAAAATATTATTTACTTTATTTTTTTATGACAATTTTTCCAACAAATGAATGGTCGCATTTCTTCAGTGAAATCTTCATAATAGTTTTAAAATACATAATTAATGATTTGATGAATGTTTGCCATTTGAGCGAATATCAGAATATCCCGAAACCATTTGAACGAAACCATCGAAATCATTCCACATTTGATGCAATTTGTTCGGCTGTTGAGCGCATTAATTCACTTGACTGACACTATTTAGGTCCTGCTTTATGTCCATGCATTCGCCGCATAGGAAAGACGATAACAGCACAGCTGATAATATTACTCGATTTTATAGAATATTGGAAGATCCAAAAGAAGTGCTAACTGATCGATGATGATATTGATGTAAATCTTGAGGATGTTGTGAGCTATGTTTGGTTTGATGATATACTGAAATGAGAAAAATAAAATTAAATAAATTTAATAAGTAAATACATATCACAATAAAACACATAAATTTAACATCTCTTTGACATCTCTTAAGCGAAATCTTTAAAATCGTATTGAAATCCATAACTAATAATTTGAAGAATGTGTGATAATAACCAAAGCATTCCATACAAACCAAAACCATCGCAATTGATCCATATTTCTTTAAAATATCTAAAGTTTGATTAATAATTAAAATAATAAAATCCAAATGAATTCCACCTCATATTACTTTACAACATGTGTTACAAAAACATAACAGTATAGTCTAACTCTTAAGCTAAACTAACCAAACACTACCATAAGCCAAACTAAGATAACTCTAACACAACCCTAACACTAACTCGAAAGCGAAAACGAAAAAGAATCTAAATCTAAAATTAAATCTAAACCTATATCTAAAACTAAATTAAAGCTAAACTAAACTAATTTAATTAAAGCTATGCTAAACTAAACTAAATTAAAGATAAACTAAACTAAATTAAATTTAATCTATGCTAAACTAAACTAAATTAAATTAAAGCTAAACTAAACTAAACTAAATTAAAGCTAAACTGAAGGTAAACTAAATTAAAGCTAAACTAAAGCTAAACTAAACTAAATTAAATCTATGCTAAACTAAACTAAATTAAAAACTAAACTAAACTAAACTAATCTAATTTTAAACTAAACTAAAGCTAATCTAAACTAACTCTAAATCTAATTCTAACTCTAATTAAATAACTATTTAAATTAACTAAAATATATTATAATTCTAAATCTAACTAATTTACTAACTAATTCTTACTAAAACTAATTCTAAGCTTAAGACAGAAGCACACAGCAACACATTCAGGCAGACACACACACACACACACATAAGGACGATCCAATAGCTAACCGTAATTAACTATGATCAACACATTTAGTGTAGAATATGAGGCAAACAATCCATTGTAGCTGTGGTGAAGTTCAGCGTAAGATGATATCCGTAAGATGACACGTATAAGTGATGAAATCCAACAGTCATTGACTGTGACCAGAAGATAGCACCGAAAAGTTGACACCGTTTTACCACCGTTTCTCGTGATTTGCCGCATCCATAGATATTCGCTTCTTTCGCCGATTCCAACGCCCATATGACCACTTATTCCACTTCCGTCCATATGTCTCATTATCTCTCTCTCTCTTCTTCTTCTTCTCTTTTCTCTCCATTCAGTTCTTCGTGTCGAAACCATTGCATACTTGTTGTCGATTAGTTCCACTTTTGATCGGATGAGAACTGCCATCACTGGCCATACGAGTGCTCTCTTTTGGGCTCTTATGACTGAGCGTGGAGTGTTGTGAACGATAATCATACCATTGCTATGTTGTCAATACTTCCGTAGAATTGGTTTGAAATGAAGTTATTTGATGTGTTGAACTGATTTGAATGTAACCATAAAGCCAAACCACAGAACCATTAGATTATTGTGTTGCCATTACTTCGTCGAATTCTTCTATACCAATATATCTCATTTATTGTCCAAACTCTTCAGCCAAATCTTGAAAATCTTTTACCATCCGTTGACTTATGATGTGATGAATGTATGAACAAAACAAAACCATTTGATAGAAGCTTAAAACCATCGCAATTGATCCACATTTCCATAACAAATATAACCACTGATTAATACTTAAAATATCAAAATCAAAAATAAATTTAGTAATTTTGCATTTTTTTAATTTCAATAAATTTTGCATTCAATTGTTATTATTATTGTTTGGAAACTTTTATTTATTTTAATTTAATTATTGTAATCATTATTGATAACAATTTAGATTTAATTTTCTTTATTGTTTGAAATAAAAATGTAAAAATGAATTTAAAAACTAAATATAAAATGCAAATATTTTATGATTATTGTTAAAAAAAATTATTCACTTCAATACAATATGTGTCAAAAACTTTTTAATTCATTTGATATTAAAAAAACTTTATATAAAAATGTCTATACGTATACATAAACATAAAAGTTATAGAAATTCAGTTATAGATTTGTAAACAAAATTGTGTTTTCAATTTCAACGCTTGTGTTGAATGAGTGATTGCATTGATTGTATTGAATTATGTAAACTGAATCAATTGGAATGCCATCGTAAAAACAATAGTAAAGTGTCGCGTATAGAATCGCCATCGCAAGTATTAAACTCATAACAAACTGTTTGAACAATGCGAATCAACACATACTGTATATGACAATCAATACATCTTTAATGGTTGTTGCGATAAAAAAAATTTGTTTAAATATTTATATTGATTTGACCATTACTTTAATGAAGCCAACGATTATAAATCCATTTTGATTAATTGACATCACATCATTAATTCCATGACACCATCGATTGAATTATTAAATAATGAGACAATTATTAAATAAAATAATGAGACAATTTGTTTCACTGTTTTGTCAAATTATGTTACATTTTATAGTCAAAAATTTATTAATTTTATTAAACTCAATTATTAAACATAACGATGAAGTATACTATTCGATGGCTAATATTTTGCCGAATTAAGTGACAAAAATGGATTAAAATATGACACCAAAAGAAATATATTGGCGATGAGCGAACCAATTGTCTTACTTTTAGTATCTTATATCACATCACATCGATATTCAAATTCTATTAGTCTGATGCGAAAATTTCATTGCAATTTAAATTTATTAAGTTATAATAAATAACTTATATTTTTGTCCGCAAAATACTTAATTAAATAGTTGTTCCGCTTTTTAAAACATTTATAATTACATTTAAAATTAACACTACTTTTCACAAATACTAAAATCAAGAAAAACAAATCAAAATTTAATAATTTAATCTAATCTTATATACAACTATACTGCATATATGTGTTAAATGTTTAACAAACTATTATCATTGGTTTTATTGACATTTATATTACTATTGATTTCATGGTTAGATTTTCGTTTGGTCGCCAACATAAGCAAAATAATAACCGGTAAATGTATTAACGAATATCGGAACAACTTTCGCGAAGTTTTGGCGTTCGGGTCGCGACGAAAATTCCACGACAAATAAATTAAGTATAGATTAAACGGCGACGACAGCAACGCAAACGTCCACGTCGTGAGCGATGCGCACATTAATGCCGAATACGCAAAAATTAGGCACGAATGCCTTAAAGACGTATTTGTGCATAGATTCGGTTCGGTCACAGACATCATGCGAAAGCCGGCGCGAGCGTAATCGTGTCGCATATTCCACGATAGGGCGTTAAAGTGCGGAAATTGCCACGAATATAGTAACAGACCAACTAGTAGTGCAGACATATCTGTTGATTTGAAATTTGAGAAATTAAAAAACTTGTAGGTATTATTTTGAGGTTTTAAATACCGATGCAATTGGTGGCAGCGGTAAACCCCATAACAGGTGGTATTGCGCCCACAATCGAACCAATCCACGTGTTGCTAATGTGAACTCTTTTCATTGGTGTGTAAATAAATGCATATAACACTAGATTAGTGGCTCCAAGAATGGCTGTTAACGGATTCACGAACGATAACAAGCAAATACCGGTTATTCCCGAAACTATAGCGAAATTAAACGCGTGAAGAGGCGTTATTTGGCATAGAACTAGTGGACGATTGCGTGTGCGAGCCATTTGCGAATCAAATGGTATCTCTAGAAATTGATTCAATGTTGTGGCCGACGCTGATGTGAGCGCAGTTCCTAATAGTGTGGCCGAAAGTATTGTGGGGTCGATTCCCGTTTGAACGCCCATGTAATAACCGGCAAGTGTTGTCAATACAACCAGACCTATACGCATGTAATTGTTATCAAATAAACTAGTTTTTAATTATTTAAAAAACTTAATTACCAGTAAGTCTTGCTTTAGACAAACGTGCGTAATATTTAGCCAACGAAGACACTGTCAATGGTTCCACTGTTTTCCATTGTTCGCCTTCGTTTAAAAAACTTAGCGCTTTATCCTCGGAATCTTCGCCACAATTTTTATCTAATTTAGTGGTAACATCGCTATTATAATAAATTTCATACATCGATGGCCATTTCGGGCAATGAAGAAGTAATACTTTGCTATCATTGGTTGGTTCATTGCTATTCCCGTTTAGATCTGGTGCGTCACTAGTTTGCTGTGGTTTTAGCGAATAATTTCTAGCGGTGGTTGGATATATGGGCCGAACAGATGTCCCGCATTTAAAATTAAAATCATTGACGATTTTTGATAAACTATAATGAACTTGATTCGTATTGAGTAAATAAATATAATGTAAACGATACGAAAATAGTTTCGATGTATGTTTAAACATAATTTAATGTCGAAGCGAATATAAGTTAAATCAATGGCATTGCGGTAACATTTGATGTTTTATCACCGAAACTTTCTCATTTCACAATGCAATGTTTATTGACATTGAAGCACGTGTTTAACCTCACGTTTGATTCCCCAGAAACTATGTCATCATATCTTTATATTTTTATGCTATTAGTTAATTGGGGTAAAAATCAAAGCTATTTGAAAACTTTATTTATCGTTTAATTTTTTATGATTGATTCGGTTCTATTGAAATAGTGTATTAAATAATTATGTTTCCAATACGTAAATACGATATTACGGTTGGTATTCACTAACAAATTTAGTCATAATTTATGGCTTATTCGAGATTTAAACAGATTTTTGTTTTGCAACTTAAATACAGTTTTTTACTAAATCTATTAACATAATTGAATTGAATGATAATTTGAGATAAATGACGTAAAAGTTAATGTCACGATTAAATACTAGATTTAATGTTAAATAGTGGTACACATCTCGCATCAAAACTTCCAATTAAATCATTTAAATCTTAATTGAATTGTGGAGAATGTTTGTCCGCAAAAGCGATAACAGCGTTAAGAGTTCGCCAGTGAATTGGCGTCACGTTATGTCTGGCGCTGGAAGTGGTTTCTGCACGCGATTCCTATGTCAACCGTTCGATGTGATCAAAATCCGATTTCAGCTGCAAATCGAACCGATAAAGAGGACGAGCAATATATCGAAGTATCGGTCAATAACCCAAACGCTGACGCATATCGTCGACGAAGAAGGACTGACATCGCTATGGAAAGGACACGTTTCCGCTCAACTTTTGTCTATCATTTACGGTATGATCCAGTTTTCGTCGTTCGAGTTATACAAGACGTTTCTCTACCACACGTTCGAGTTATCGAGTAATAGTAGCGGCGCTCAAACCTCTTCATTCTCCCAACCGATGGTTTATTTTCTAAGCGGCGGTATGTCTGGATTGAGCGCCACATTAGTGGCCCAACCGTTTGACGTGATTCGCACGCGTTTTGTGTCACAGGGAGAGCCGAAAACTTATATGTCGATCGTTGGAGCGTTTCGATCGATAGTGACCGTCGAAGGTTATCGCGGGTTGTTTCGCGGTCTGACGCCAACGCTTATTCAAATCGTTCCATACTCTGGCACGCAGTTTGCCGTTTATCACGTGTGCAATAAGTTGTGGTTAAAATCGCTTAATGACAATAGTTATCAAACGGATTTGTGGCGAAGCGTGTGCTGCGGCGCTGTTTCCGGTTTGTCCGCAAAACTATTAGTATATCCGTTGGATTTGATTAAAAAGCGTTTGCAAATTCAGGGCTTTCAACACGCCAGACACAAGTTTGGCGCTTTTCACACTTACAGCGGAACTTTTAACTGTATCGCCAAAGTGTGGACACAGGAAAGTTTATTATCGTTTTATAAGGGATTATTGCCAAGTCTTCTGAAATCTAGTATAACCACTGCATTAAATTTTACGTTTTACGAAAAGATTCTCCAATTTCTTAATCGTTATGAAAGATGATAAACGCTTATGGTTTTGACTATAAAACTAAATTGTGTGGTACTAGTCGTTTAAATGTGTGCATTTCTTTTTTTACCGGTGAAAACAAAATTATTGTTAACTTCGACTTTAATTGAATAATACGTCAGTTAAGGTTTGGTTTTGTTTTTTGTTCATTTTATTGTGTAATTAGAATAACGTTTTTATTAGTAAGGCTTTTCGAACTGAAAAGTTTAATAAATTTAGATTTAATTGATTTCATTGGATTAGGTTTATTTTTTTATTTAAAAATTAAGAAATTGCTTGCAGTTTTTTAAATTTTAGTTCTGTTACGGATTTTGATTTTACGGTTTTTAATGTTTAAAAAATCTATCTGAGATTTTACTGAGACATTTTAAATTGTACCCTCTTTACTAAATAAGTTACAAGTATTGTGAACTCATAATTTTGCTTTAAATTTATATTAATTTGAGATTACCGGTAAATCAATAATTTAAAACACAACATAATTGTGATAATGTTTTATTTCGGATTAATAAAATTTTAAGTGCTTATTTTAATATATTTTATTGGAATTTTCTTATATAAACAAACTGTTGATCAGAAAATCTCTTTTTTTGGAGCGTAGTTATGTTTACTAAATAAAGATGGAAATACTATTCTCGATATTAATTTTCGATCCTCAAAATGCATTAGACATCTCTATTTTCTGCCTATTTATTTCATATTAGAATCGGTAATTGTTATATACTCCGAATTAAACAAATTTGGAGTCGTTTTTAGCTCCATTTATAATTACATTTTTACTGAATTTTTTCCGGAAACCAAAAAATCTGATTTAAATATGATGAGTTTGGGAACCCCTTGTAAAATATTTTAAAGATCTAACGAAACTCTCATTAAACACCAATTTATTTAACTAAATTTTAAAATTTTTTTCCTAATTATTAAAATACTACAGTAATAATAATAATAATAATTCAATATTCAAAATTTGGATCATACTATTTTGAGAAATTTTTATAGCAAAGCTTTTTTTAATATATAATAGTTGTTACTTTAGAGGCTCTATTTATTTTCTAATTATTTTGTAATACATTTTTTTATGAAATGAATTTAATAAATCATTAAAGATAATAATACTGTAACATTATAAGCAAAAAATCTTTGAAGAGTTGAAACTTTTCTCAACCACTTCTGTGTTTTGTTTAATGATTAAAAAATATAAGATAAAGACAACGTCTCATTCATCGTGTAATTCAATATTTAACATAATAAATAACGGTAAAAAATACATAAACTTTTACTATATTACATTATATTAAAGCAAATATGAAACATTGTATAACTATTCTAATAGAGAGCGACAATCAAAATTGTCTGATATTTTTATTTCGAAAACTTATCGATAAATAATCATTGTTCATATTTAACTGTACTTTATATTTGTGGACTTCCATTATAAATAACTTAAATTTAAGACCCAATCGCAATGAATACTTTCAAACACTCATATCCTTTATATTTAATAAATATTTTTCATGCCTTTGTTGTCATGAAAAATGCATTTATCTTTATAATATTATTTTATCTCAGACTGCATAAAGTAAATATCAGTACTTGTTTTCTAAAGTGTCTATTAATAATATATCAGCGTTTGATTTTTTTTAGAAAAAGATTTTGTTTTAAAATAAAATTTTTAAAAAGCTTATGTTAAACTAAAACTAGGATAAGCACACAACAAAACAGAATATATTATTTATAGCTTTCTTTCGTGTACGTTCCTCTTTAAAATAAACTACAATTAATCGATTATTAAAATTTCAGTAAATAGTAATTTATGCGCTTTTTATTCTGCATATAATAATGTCTATTTTCTAATTTATAATATTGCTAATCATTAATTATTTGACTAACGTGCAGCTGATTTATGTAGAATATTTTATTGTTAGTATATATTTATCTTTAGTAATCATGTTAAACTAACTCGTAATTAACAAAATAGTAAAAATTACTGATACCCGACAATAGAGCTAATAAAGTAGCTCACATACAACAGAAAATTTCTCTGAAAAAAACTAACTCGTAAACGAATTTTTAAATTTTAGAAATTTATTCTTATTTCACAAGCAAAATGAGCTATTGATCTCTGCTAAAGTAGCGTAAATGTGTGCAAGCATTTAATGCGTGTTCCGACCACTGAATTAAAGCCATTTATATAAGATGTACCGGTATATCTGATAAATAAGTTATAAAGGGTTTATATAAATGGAAAATGTTTTTAACTGTATATTGTAAAACAAGCGCGAACACAATTAATACTTTCTTTACCAAAAAATCAATATGAAAAGAATGCGCACATCTTAAGCGAGATAACTGTGCGAAACGTAAACTAATAATAATACGTGGTTCAGTTTAAATTAATAAAAGTGACGGATGGGTTTTATTTTGTGTAAACGTTTTTAATAAACTCGGTTATTATTTATAGCTAGGCATAAATAGCGGAGATATATCGCTAACTACTAAACATACATACACTGATAGCCGTAGCTGCAAAAATAGTTACTAGTAGTAATCTCATGAGTCATTAAATGATAATAACATTCACGCAATGTTTTCTGAATCATAAATGAGAATAAATATGTTGTAGCTATTGTGAAACATCATCGTATTTTTCGTATATGTTTTGTCAATTTTTATTTCACGCACACATACACTCGTATTCCGTATTATTATTTTGCATATATTTTTGTTTTGTAAAACCAGTATTTATTTAAGCGCATATAATGAGTATAAATATTGGCGATGATTTTTCAAGTTTATCGCAACAGTTGCGAACAGATGTTCAGGAAATATCCCAAAATGGTAACTATTTATATTTTTCCGCTATCGTTTTAATTGTAATATATTTGTTAAAATAAAATTTTATTGCTATAGTTTACCGGTTTATCAAATGACAGTTTTGTTTAAATTATTTTTATGTGTAACCTAGAATATAGTTATTTATATATAATAGTAGTCGTGGATTATTTTCCTGTATTATGGTAAGTGTTTGCCAAATATAATCGCGAAATAAGTCATCATTAGATCGATATAAGTTATTATTTAAAATTTAGTTACAAATTTTCAGTTTGTAAATTAAACAACTTAGGCTTTTATATAAAAATTAAAAATGGTATTGATATAAAGTTTCCAGCAAAAAACAATGTTTTAATTTATAAAAATAAATTTATCAAAAATTCAAATTAATGTTCATTTATGTTTGCTAAATATTCCAAATTTAATGCGTAATACATATATTCCGAAAAAACAAAAAACACAATTTTATATTTACATATTTTCTCGCTGAAAAGTGTCATCACTGCAGCGATTTATAAACCAATTGGGAACAGAGCAAGACGACCACGATTTGCGTTCAAAATTGTAAGCGCTACGAAAACCGTAATATAAACATCAACATTTAGTGCAAATTATTTGCATAGAAATTTCGTATTTTAAATAAATTATGATAATTTATTAATCGTTACAAAAATTTTTCCAGACACGAGCTTCAACATCGGACTAATCATTTAGCGAAAAGTACGAACAATAAAGTGAAACAACTGCTACAACTGTCACGTTCGGGAAATCCTAACGAACAGGTTTTGTTATTTTTTTTATTGTTGAATAACTTAACCACTTTTTTGTTTAATAATTTGGAAATATTTATTTTCTAAACCTTTTTTTAAAATTTACTTTTCTTAATTTGATTTAATAGCCAGAAAAGCGAATATTTGTTCAGCGAATCACCAACGACTTCTTCGACGTATTAAACACATTCCAAGGCTTGCAACGATCGGCGGCAGAGAAAGAGAAGCAAATCGCTTTACAAGAGCCGAAAGCTATAAAACCGCGAAATACTAATACTGTACAGTAAAAAATAAATTGAAATTCAACGCGCAATTAAGGATAAAACAACTTATTTTATTTCGATTTAAAATTTAAATTAGAACCCATTCTACGAAAATGAAGACACATTCGTCGAAACGACGATCGGCGCGTACACTCAACCGCGACTGGTGTTCAAAATCGAGGAGGAAGAGGATAACGAGCAGAATAACTTGGAATTAATTAAAGAACAGCACTCAGCCATTCGACAACTGGAGTCGGATATAGTGGATGTGAATCAGATATTCCAGGAGTTGGCGACAATGATTCACGAACAGGGAAGCATCATTGACAACATCGAGAGTAATGTGGAGAATACGCAAATGCAAGTGGAAAGTGGAAACGTTCAGCTCCGGAGAGCCGCTGATTATCAAGTGAGACATTAAAACAAATTGCTTTTTATAGTATAAAAAACTTTTGTTTTATCCGATGCTCTCTTTTGTGTGTGTTTGTCTGTGTTTGTTGCTATCAAATAGTTGTTTAGTTTCCCCTTTTGGTTGTGTGTGGTTTTAGAAGTAAATTGATTTTGAATTTAGAATTTGTTTCGCGTTTCTTTTTTTGTTTGGGTTGCGGTGAATTTAAATTATATAATTAAATGCACAAAAACCTATCATTAGTTTTCTTTATTCAGCCTCATATATATAAGTTATATATATATATTATATACGTTTGTTTTCTTTTTCTTTTTTTAATTTGTAGATAAGTGCACGCAAAAAGAAGTTATTGATTATAATTATATTAACGGTTGTCCTAATGATGATTATCTTAATAATTTATTTAACTTCGAAATGATAATTATTTTAAGGAGAGATACTACTACTGACTGTATTTTTATTGTTTTGCTATCGATTGGGAACAGTATTTTTATTCAAGCATACAACTTCTAACATAAAATTGAAACACTATTTGAAAACTTGCAAATTTTTATTTTTTTATATTACATATAAACGACAAACTCAAATAATATGTATAAATATTTATGAATAAAATTTTTCCATTACTGTTCTATTGAAAGTTAATGGTTTAACAAAATTATAATCTCTTTGTTGCTTTTGTTTTACTGTAAGATTCGGTAGAGAATACTAATATTAATTTTAATATACTTTAATATTTGTTCGTAATGGTGTATTCATTTAGACCTATGGATTTAGATTCAAATGTCTTGAATAACCTTAAACGAGTTTTATATTAAAAAGTTTCAAACCAATAATCCACTATTAATATAAATTTAATTTAGTCGCAGCAAAAATTTGCATAAATTTTTAATTTAAAGTTTGAGAGAAATTTTTTTTTATGAAAGTTAACTTAATATAATTTCTAGAATGCATTCAATTTTTCTACCAACTTTTTAATCCATAGTTTTCTCTATCATAATATGAAACAAAAAATCAAATAAAAACGTTCTCTCATGTGGCTTTGTTTCGCAAATGACCTGAGGTTAAGTAAAATTCTTATATAAATTGGAATTTTATTTTTATTCAATATATTACGTATGAGTGGACAGTACAGAAAAATTGTTTCGGAATATAAAGAATTTTATTCTACTTTTGTTAGCTCACTATCTCTAAGAAAAGATGAGCTTATGGATTTTACTCTATTCGTCTGGCTGTCCGTATGTCCGCTGTTTTATATTAATAAAGGGATATCACCGAATACCTATAATCAAAATGGATTTGATATCTCGTTATCATGGGCTATAATACTAATAAATTTGTCACAAAAGTTTGCATTAACCGAAGAAAAAGTGAGCTGTCTATGAATGTGTTGAACTTGTTTTTATTTAATATATAGAATGTAAAGCTTTTTATAGACTAATAATTTATTATTCTCGGTTGTGGTTTTCAATGCGTGCCCGAATGTTAACTATATAGCAATTTAAAACAAGAATTCGTAATAATGTTCCCTTTGTTTCTAAGATTAATTGGATTTAAAAAATTAAAATTTTAGTGCTTAACTATTTAAAAAACCCGCTTCGCGGGAATAAAAACATTTTAATTCTTTAATCCGCTCAAAACAATCAGCAATAATTAGTTTATTGCTATTATACTCCTTATAACGTTTTATATTATTTATTGTAGAATATACCCTTTATGCATGTTATTGTTTTATTGTTGAGTATCAAACATTTCTTGCGCGACACAACAATGCTCTTTATCAGTCAAAAACCTTTTTAAATATTATTAGGTTTTAAAATAAATTTTAAATAATATAAGTAAAAATAGCTCTTTTTAGTATTATAGAAGAACGTGACATACGGAGAGAGAGAGAGGGGGGAGAGAGAGAGGAGGGAGAGGGGAGAGAGAAAGGAGGGAGAGAGAGAGGGGGGAGAGAGAGAGGAGAGAGACATCATCTATTTCATTATATAGATTATCCAAAACAATAGAATTATGGATTTTATTGTTGTAAGCCTTTATTGTATTTTTATGTCAAACAATGCAATTCATTTTTTATTAGTTTTTGCGAAGCAAATTTTTTAGTTTTTAAAAACATTGTTCAAAGTATTTTTATACTTTAAAATCCAGTAGCGTAGGGTATGGCCAGTGATGCTCAACGCTCGAGCGTATGGCGCTCGGTGCTGAGCGTGAGCGGCGAGCGTAAGACTCACCAAGCGTGAGTGTTGAAGGTCGAACGTAAATTAAAAATATATTTAAAGATTTTTTCCCCCTTAATTAAAAATTTATGTTACAACATAGATAATTAATTGTAGTTCAAAATTGAATAAACATATTCGAAAGTTTATAAAAAAATTTTTATATTTCTGAATTTTTTTTTCACTTTAAGGTATTCATGAAAATTGCATTTTTTTAATATTTCACAGATATTGACGCTCGTATGACGCTCAGCGCTCGAGCATTCCATGAAAGTGAGCGTCTAGCGTACTCATTTTACCGAGCGTCAGGGCGATCATTGAGTGTCATTTTTTTGCCGAGCCTGAGCGCCGAGCATGTGCATCACTGGGTATGGCCAGTAAATTAATCTTAGTATTAATAAAAATATTTAAAATTAAGACAATTGTTAGTTTTGACCGATTAAAATTTAGTATAAACTCGCAAAACCATACAACTCATAAAATCAAAGCAAAATACTAGCAACGAAAACCTAATAACAAGAAACGAATTTTCCGGATATTTAAAGATCGGACTCGTGTGACGGCCAACTAATGAAGAGTCGCATCTAACGGAAATTAACAATTTTCTAACATATAAAAGGTTCAGTTTAAGGCTCAGGCATAGTGCCACGACTCGAATCACATTAACTTCAAACTAAAAAAGTTTTTATTAATCACTGGCGATGACTTTTATTCACCGAAAAATAGAAAAAATTTGGGTTTTCGATGACAATAACAAAACTCTTATAGCATTGTATTTAAACAGAAAATGACACAAACACACACACTATTTCGTGAATGAATACAATCGCCATATAAATTGAAATGGTGTGGAAAGTTTGCTATCAAAGTAATTTAGTTGCACACAATGTGGACACGTATTCAGCTGATAGTCTTAATAAATAGGAGTCAAATTGATTGCTCAAGAGAGTTGGCCACCAGTAGTGGCGCAGCATTTCTAAGTCCAATACTAGAAATGAGCTTTTCTACCAAATGCTGACTCGAAACTGCAACAACACTCGAATTACAGCATCCAATCCTATATACAATGCATCTCTCTCTCTCTCTCTCTCTCTCTCTCTCATCTCTAAGAGCTCATTGCAAAACCAATTGGGAATTTAAAAAGCTAAAGGGCTTTTGCTTAACTGTTTCTATGGCCACAAATTGTGCACCAAATTATTCTAATATAAATTAACGTCAAAAATAGAAAAAGCAAAACTATTTTGCATTCACCAGTCAGTTTTATTTAGCGCTGATTTTTTAAATTTGGCACAAAGTTTTAATTAAGTGAAAGATGAGTAGCAGTAGTAGTAGTGAGTGTTTCAATTAGTGGTCTCAAGTGCTAGCGGTTCTGACTCGACAACGATGAGTAGAGTAAAATAACAGAACACAAATATAAAGGGAAAAGATAATTAAGAAACAATATTGTTTTATTCGTTGAAAAGAGAGGACTCATCAATAGTAGTAGTAGTAGTAGTAGTAGTAGTAGTGGTGGTGGTATCAATTCCACGAAGAATATCATGAATCTAATTCTTTCTCTCGAAAAACTGATTGCGTCCGCATTGGACTGCACAGCAGACAGAGGGTTATCAAAACTAATTATAAGATTTGAGTTGTATTAGTATTGGCGGAAAGGATTTACTCAAATATAAGAGCGATACACACACACACAGAGTCCTAAAAAGGGGTTTTCGGTGTTCATTAGTTCGAGCTTCAAGTTTCTATAAGAAAGCTGATACACACACACAATGTCTCCAGAGAAATATAGTTGACATTATTAGAGAGCAGTGAGAGTGGAAATAAGGCTTTATTCTTAAAGCCATATTCTTAAGCGAGAGTACGATAGAAAACGGTAGACCTCTAACTAGTCTTTCGCTTATAATGAAGTTGCGAGAGTCGTGTTCTTTTGTTGAATTTGACTTTTACGAAACCAGAATATGACGACCATATAAGAAAATCGGCTGAACAGTATTATATGCTTAGAGAAGATTTCGTATTATGTGATAGATATATTTTATTCTTAGAAAAAAATTTTTTGGCAAGTTTTCCAAAGAGTTTGTCTTTAAATTGTGGTCAGAAAAATAATAGTGAATTTTTTTCCGCAAAATAATAAGCCGAACCTTTTTTGAAATTTTATAAAGTTGTATGTGCCAGTGACTTATGTGTTAGTATAACGGGCATCAAAGATTAAATAAGAAATTTCTGACACGATCAGTCTATGTACGGAGAAAATCTGTGAGAGAAAAAAATAAAGTTACACTGTATAGTAATCTTCGAACGGAGAAAAGTTACTTTTAAGTTTTTTTCTCGATAGGCACACAATCTGTTCATAGGATAATAAATCTTAAAGTATTTTTCTCTTTCTCTCGCTTTATTCACGAATACAGTACGCGTACAACTGTGACTTCGAGTGCGATGCCATCACACTTATATTTTCAATATAATTTTTATTGTCACATATTTGAACACTGAGATCCATATTATATAAGTAAAGAGTGAAGAGAGAATATTTTAGCTTTTTTCCGTACCTATCGTCAGAAATAATCCTTTACTTACGAGAGCCGTCAAACTCAGTTTACTTTACAACAAACATACGAGAAATGAGTGTGTGTGTGAGAGAGAGAGAAATTGAGAAGAAAGAAAGCGAGAGAGAAGGGGAGAGGGAGTGTGTGTGTGTGTGCGCGAGTGAGTGAGTGGGTGAGTGAATGAG